>PISX010004889.1:0-114821 GCA_004024625.1 Mellivora capensis | reverse complement strand
TCTTGGTTCTTTACACAGTTTGGCGACCGTGGCCATTGCTGCTATAAACATTGGGGTACAGATGGCCCTTCTTTTCACCACATCTGTATCTTTGGGGTAAATACCCAGTAGCGCAATTGCAGGGTCATAGGGAAGCTCTATTTTTAACTTCTTGAGGAACCTCCACACTGTTCTCCAGAGTGGCTGCACCAACTTGCATCTTACTGAAATCTTTTATAGCAATATGATTGTTTAGGGATATTTCTAAAGATGGGCTGTGAAATCATGATTGATTATTAGATGTTTGAGATGAACTTCATGAAATGAAAAATTTATTTCTTCTTATTTATTATCACTAATAATTTAGTTTGATTATGAAAGATACTAAATATTAAGGCTATTAAGGTTTTGAAAATAAAAGTAGTATCAAAATCTTATAGACCAAACCTAAAAATCCTAAATTAATTAAATCAAAACCAAGGTTACACAATAATCATCTCCTTTGCAATAACAGGATTGCATTAAGGTTATGGTATTCTCCTGAGTAGAAATTTAAGCATTAATAATCTAATTGTTACTCTTGTTTCTTAGACAGTTGGGTGGGGTAGAAATAATTCTTGAAAGGATTATTTTTAGAATGAGTTGTTCAAATATTTAAAGGGAAATGCTTTTTGCCTTGTTCTAAGGTGTTAGCTGTCCTTTTTGATAAAAAGGAAATGATTCAAGTCTAAAAAGTCCATGAAGTAAAAATACTCTTGTAACAATATATAAGCATACATTATTCAAACAGAAACATGGCTTAGGAAATGTGTATACACACATACATGCAAATATATAATATTTACATATATATACACACACACACACACACATAGTATTTCAGTGTGAATATAATGGCTCTAATTCCCAAGAAAGGAAGTAAGGAGTTATTTTAGATTTCTCATCTTAGAAGTTAACTGAAAAACACATTTGCAAAGTCTTCCTTTTTTTGTTTTAAACTATTTATACTGGTTTTTTTTTTTTTTTGTTTTGTTTTGCTTTGTTTTTACTGAAATCAAACCAAAGAAACTTAATTTGTAAGCAAACTTAATTGTGAACCTCTAGCCAAAGCATATCTATTATTTGGAAGATTAAGTTTGTAAAATACAAGCAAACTTTTGGAAAGAATAGTTAAACCTACCTTTTGTCTGAATGCTGATATAAGTGCTTGTAGAACAATGAGAAATGATCTCTGATAATCTTGAGAGTTTCTGAGTCAAGTGATTTCTTCTTGTTTTACTCTTCAATGAGAAAGAGTAATGATGTTCTGTAAAATGGTGATACAAGTGTTTACCCCAGTACCGAAGGAGTCGCTGCATGAGCTAAGACAGGCAAGTTTGAGAATGTTAATCAGTGAAAATCCAAGGATAAGACTGGGTGGAGGAAGTATGGGGATGAGAAATACAGTAAATCCACTGGTAGGAGTACGTCATGTGGCTCCATAGTGTTAGAGAAATTCAGGTGTTTTGTTTTATTTTTTCCTAAAGGGGAAAATGTCTTAGTGAGCAATTGAAAACAGTGCTTGCAGAGTTTCATGGTTTAGGGATTGAGGTGTTACTGAGACATAGCCAGAGTTGGGAGGTTGGTGGACTTGAGATTAGAATCCAAGCCTAAAAAAAAAAAACACAACAAACCTAGTTGGGGAATTGTTTTGGTAGTTTACTGGGAAGACTGGGAAATAGACAGTAAGGTAAATAAATTAGATGAGAGAGAAACTGAATTAATTTGCTTCAAGTTTTAATTTCTCCCCATCTATAGACTGCAAAACAATAGTTTCTTAAGCTAAGAAACACAAATGTGACACTTGAAACAAGATTGAAAACATTCTGATAAGAATTTGAAGTAGCAAATATAGAAAATATAAAGAAGAGATAAAATTAGTTTTATGGAGACCTGTTTATTACTTTACAGTTGTACCACAGTACTTAATTTAAAATGACAGAAGTTGTGTTTAGAAGAAATATCAATTTCTTGGTATTTAGTAGGACTAAGAGAAGGAAGGAGGAAAGTATAAAGTAAAACTTCAAAAATTACTGAGCTTTCACAAAGTGAAAATGGAGTTGATAAATACTTTTCACACTTATAGAAAAGTAGATAGTGAGCAATTAATGTATCTTTCAAGAGCTAAAAAGCACTTTTGAAATCTGAATCTGTTTAAAAGTTTTACATTATTAAGATGAAAAACATTAATAAAAGTTGCTTGTATACTGCTGCCTCATAGCATACACAAAAATTACTGAAAATGGATCAGACTTACTGGGAAAACTCTTAGAAGAAAACATAAATGTAAATCTTCTTGACCTTGGATTAAGAATAGTTTCTTGGATATAATAACCAAATGTACAAGCCACAAAAGAAAAAATAGATAAATGGACATAATCAAATTTTACCTTTGTGCTTTGAAGAATACCATGAAGAAAGTGAAAAGATGATCCAAAGACTAGGAGAAAAGTTTTATAAAAAAAATTTTTTTGCTTATGTCTGCTAAGGGACTTCTATCTAGAATATATATATATATATATATATATAGAGAGAGAGAGAGAGAGAGAGAGAGAACTCTTGAAACTTAGAAATAAAAAAAAAACATTTTAAAATGGGAAAAGAATCTGAATAGACATTTTTCCAAGAAAATATACAGATGACCAATAAACACAAAAAAGATGCTTACTATTGGGATGCCTGGATGGCTCAGTTGATTAAGCATCTGCCTTCCGCTCAAGTCATGATCCCGGGGAACTGGGATCGAGTCCCACATCAGGCTCCTTGCTTGGCAGGGAGCCTGTTTCTCCCTCTGCCTATGCCTGCCACTCTGCCTGCTTGTGCTCTCTCTCTCTGACAAATAAATAAATCTTAAAAAAAAAAAAAAAAGATGCTCAGTATCATTAACCATCAGAAAACTGCAAATCAAAACCACAATGCAAAAAAAACAAACAAAAACAAAATCACAATGCAATACTACTGCACACCCACCAGGATGGCTGAAATCAAAAGAACACATAATAACAAATATTGGCAAGGACCTAGAAAAATTGAAACCCTCATACTTTGACAGTAGAAACGCAGAATGATGCAGCCCCTTTGAAAAACAGTCTGGCAGTTCCTCAAAAGGTTAAACATAGATGTACCATATGACCTTGAATGTGACTTCTCTATATGTGTGTGTATATATTTCCAAGAGAATTGAAAATGTGTTCACGAAAAGTGTCTATACAAATATTTATAGTAGCATTATTCATAATAACCAAAAAGTAGAAACAACCTAAATATCCCATCAACTGATGAATGAATGAATAAGTAATGTGTATTCCATGCAGTGGAATGCTCTTCAGCCATGTAAAGAAATGAAGTGCTTCTTCTGCCAAGTGCTTTCCTTGCTTGTGTATTCATTTGCTGTGGTTGACCTGGTACCTCCTTTGTGAAGTGGCAGCTGAGGAGACTCCATAATTCTCCATGGTGGATGAAAAGCCCAAGGGAGAAGTCATGACTGAGAAAAATAATCACAGTAATGTTCACGTGGTTCTGTGGGGCAGTGTAAGATTTAAGCATACAACACTAAACAAACTAAGGAAAGCCTCTGTGAACACAGGGTTTGTCTCTGAGGCAGATCAGAGTCCCATTTGAAAGGAGCCAATCAGTGAAGCAGAAATGAGAATGAAGGATAAAATTGATGTGTTCCAGCAGTAGACAGAAAGTGTCTACTAAAGAAGGAACTTGTTAGGGATGCCTGGATGGCTCAGTTGATTAAGCATCTGCCTTCGGCTCAAGTCATGATCCCGGGGAACTGGGATCGAGTCCCACATCAGGCTCCTTGCTCGGCAGGGAGCCTGCTTCTCCCTCTGCCTCTGCCTGCCACTCTGTCTGCCTATGCTTGCTCGCTCGCTCTCTCTCTCTGAGAAATAAATAAATAAAATATTAAAAAAAAAAGAAGAAGGAACTTGTTATTTTATTCCAGAACTCTCTTCCTAGAGACCAAGAATACATTCTCTGTTAAAAACAAAACAAAACAAGACAAACACAGTTTTGTTCCACCACATCCTGACTACTACATGATCTTCTTTTTCATTTTCCTCTTTCCCATTTCTTTACTGTACATAAAGTCACTGGCACATTTGCACTAGCATATTGCACTTTTTTGCTAAAATATCCAGTGGTATATTTTGATTGACATCAAATCGAGATGGGATGGGGAAAAATAATGACTCTGTGAAAATACTCTCATTCTCTGTGCTTATGCTCATTCAACTCTTTATATTCTAGCAACTTACTTTGTTTTCACTGTTTAACCAAAAAAAAGAACATGAAAATTTTGACATACCTTGTTTGGAGAATTTTAATATTTTTCATTTATTAGTATAAAATCAAGGACGGTTTTATAACATTTTTGTACATAGATGTTAAATGTAGGGTAATCTGTCTTTAGAGAGGATTTAATTAGTCTATAAGAGATGAATCCTAGATAGTTTTCCCTTCGTCAAGCATCTTGTCTAAATAAACTTCTTATTTAAAATAAAATGAAGTATTGATATAAGCTATGACATGAATAGACTTTGAAAACATTTTATGGTCCAAGAGCCATGCAAACAGTAATTCCTGCAAACAAGTAGGAAAAACTTGAAGGATATATTTGATGTTATTCTGTTGTAAAAGTAAGAATAATCTTCTTGGTCATGCATGTAGACCATGTGACCTGAGAGTAACAAGCATTCTGAGTGCCCTTTAAAAATTGCTGTATACAGAGAACTAGGTATTTCATTAGCATAATAATGTAAGACTTCCTCTCATTAGAATATTGAACTTATCATAAATGAATGTTCTTATTCCTAGCATCAAACATACTGGAAGCATATACCTTTGGTTCTTTTTTGTTATGTTGGAATGTCTCTTCTCCTGTCAAAGGCCACCTTCTTCTGGATCCTATCCCCATTCACCTCTTACATTAGTTATCAACTTTCTCTATTCTCATTCTTAATCTCTTTCCCACTGTTGGATCATTCCCACCCACATATAAACATATGGTGCTATCTCCTACCTTGAAAAGAAAAACTTCTCCCTTGAACTTCTGTTTCCTTCTGCTCATTTCCATGTTCAGCTTCATCACTTAGCCTTCTTAACCTCTTTCTTAGCAAATGGTTTCACAACTTACCTACATGTTTGATCAAGTCAGAACCTAAAATTCATATTTTATTTCTCTTCATCCCTCATTCTCTATAATCATTCCTAATTGGCAAGTCTTGTCAGTCTTCTTTCCAAAAATCTATCTTAGTCTATTTCCTTAATCTCCATGATTGCTAGAGTAATAGTACCTCATTTATCTCTTGTCTACACTCCCCTTTTGTTGTTCTAAGTGAGCTTCCAGTTTGCCCTCTTCCACTAGCCATATATCTTCCAACCAGTCTTATTAAAAGTTAAAAAGTTTGTGTCAGTTCCCACTTAAGAAGCATTAAAATTGTTTCTCTTCATATATATTTCCTGGAGTCAAATCCTGGCTTTACCACTTTCTAACTGTAGACCCTTAGACAACTGCTTAATTCCTCTCTGGCGTAATATGTGCTAGTAAAGTTAAAGAGGATAATTCATATAAAGTATTTGTTAGTGTGATTGACTCTCAATAAACATTCACATTTACGATTATTTCTATATGGTCTAAAGAGCCCTGTGTGATCAGACTTCTGTGGGCTTAAGATCTCAAGCTAAACACCGAAGAATGTCTCTCCTAATAGTGATTTTCTTCAGAGTTGAGTTCTCCTTCAGGTTTTCTCTACCTCAACCACTTGCTTATTTGCTTTATACTACTTATCATCAACTCTAATTACTTTTTTCTTTTGTTTGTTGCCTGTCCCCTCCCCTAGACAGGAAGCTCCATGGAGCTTTCACATGTAACAAGTGTTTCACTTATATTGTTTAACCTCAAAAATTATTAGTAAAACTAAAACCAAAAAAATTCATCAAAACAATATTATATAAACATATGTAAGATCTTTAGACTAGGAAATCTCTAAAATTGCTTAGATTTGTGTGTGTGTTTAATATTCTTCAACAGTCCCTAAATCAATTTTGACATTAGGAGGCAAGCAGAAATTGTTTTGATCTGATTTTTAGAATGTACTTTTAAAACATGGTGGACTAAAGATGGAGAAAAAAAAAGTGGACCTTTTCTTATATAGAGAAATACTTGGAATAATGGGTGATTCCCAGTATCAAAGACCGGACTTTTTTCTAAGCCACATATCCTGTAGAATTTGGGGATCTAGAGCCATTATAATCATAGTTCTTCTAGGATTGATAATGCTCTTTCAACAGCCAGTTTAGCTATTGGGACAGTGACAGAATCTCAGGTATATAGATTTATTTAAATATCTTTGTTTTGTGGAATATCTTAGTTAAATATATAGAAATTCCTTCCATGTATTTTATTAATCTTTGTCAGACTGAAAGTTTTTAGTTTTTCTCTTTTTTTGTGTAAGTCAATAAAAACAATTCCCATATTTCCAAGGAAACAGAAAGTACCTATTCCAAGCTAGTCTTCCCACCGTATTTATTTGTAGCCTTATATCTGACAGCAGGTAGAATAGTGGTCTCTTATTTTCCTTTGTACTTTTTATTCATTTAAAATTCCTTATGAACTATAACATAGGTTAAATTCTCTTTAAATATTTTTTATAGTGGTATGATTTTTTTATTTGCTTTCAATTTTTTTATTGTGTTATGGTATTGTTTAATGGAAATATATAGACCTTAAAGTAAGAAGAATTAAGTTTCTCCCCTAAGTAATTTATCTGCATGTGCTTGGGCAAATTGTTTTAACCTAATTCTTAACTTTTCTTGATGTTTGAAACTAATGATAAATTTGAAACTAATGATAGCTGTTTCCACCTTTGCTTCATGGGGTTTTTGAGCAAGCATCGAATGATGATAATGTTTATAAAAGTATTTTTAAACTGTGAGTTATGTAAAATTGGCAGTGGGATTATGAGCATATTAAAAGCTTTTTTACCATAAAGAGTAAGACAAGTTTCATTTACTAAAATGTTTTCCTTTAGTTAGTGGGGTCTTACAGAGTGGCATCCACTGTCTATATCTAATATAAATAGATAAAACAATTAAATGATCCCTGCTTACTGAACGTAAACTAGCTTTTGCGTAGTATTAAGGAAAGTAAATACAGTGATCTTACATTCTTTTGTGGAAAAATACCTTTTGGCTCATATCATGATATTTTCTCAAAATATTTATTTTAAGTATATTAACATAAAAATTTTAGTATTTTAACAACTAACATTAACTGAAACAGAAAGCTTTATAGGAATTAACACTGATTCCTATACAATAGGAATCCTATTCCTGAACAATAGATTCATATTCATATTTTTTAAATAATTTTTTTAAAAGATTTTATTTATCTGACAGAGAGAGATCACAAGCAGGCAGAGAGGCAGGGAGAGAGAGAGAGAGAGAGGGAAGCAGGCTCCCTGCTGAGCAGAGAGCCTGATGCGGGGCTCGATCCCAGGACCCTGAGATCATGACCTGAGCCGAAGGCAGCGGCTTAACTCACTGAGCCACCCAGGCACCCCCATATTCATATTTTTAAGAGATAATAAACACTTCTTTTTCATTCACAGTCACCCTGCTAGCCCATTAGTATTGTAGTGCTAAAGGTTAGCATGAATTACAAATGATCACATCTTTCTTGTTCTTCATTTAATTAATAACCCTTGGGATTATATAAAAAATAATGTGTGTTTGTGTTTGTTCAGTGTATACCACAATAGTCTACATAGTTTCAAAAAGAGAGCACAGTATAAATGGCTGTGAATTTGCCACCTTTCAAATTACATTCATATTGCTTCCCTATTAGGGAAAAGTAGTAGACAGTCTTGGCCCATTGAAAGTCACTTTAGGGATTTTAAGAGAAGTGGAAACGCTTAGAATGATTTTTTTTTGTTGTTATGCTGGCATTTTTTTCCCCCTAAGTATCTACAAGAATTGGGTGATCCAGATAGTTTTTATTTTGATAAATAAAATTTAGTTCTTTGTACTTTAGTTTGGTCTCTAATTTCTATAGACGGAACTTCAGTGTGCTTTTAATATTTATGTATTTACCCATTTCATTTTTTAGGCGATTTTATGAAGATGGAGCAATTGTCTTAGGTGAGGAAGCAAATATGCTTGCCGGCATGCTGCTTGGACTAAATGCGATTGATTTCAGGTACTTAATCTAAATGTATTCAGTTTTTAAGTTACTGGACGTCATAATAGTTTCTACTTGGGTTTTTTTTCTTGGCTTTTTTCTTGGCTAGAGCACACAGCTGGATATTGATATTTAACTCATGTTCCTTATCCAGCTACATCAGCTTTCTGACTGGGTTTGCTCTCAGAAGACTCTTAGGTTATGGAGTTAACTGATATGTTTGCTTACTAGCTCGGGCAAAACAATCCTAGACTGCATTTCCCCAGATACCCTGATAGCACTGGAGGAAATTTTTGGATCTTATCGCTTAGTATTTTTTTTAGCTACTGCTTTAAAATAAAAAAGGATGTACTAAAAGTAGATTCAAAGCATGAAAGATTTGCATTACCTCATGTATCGAAATAAGATCCTGGCATATCTCAGGTATCTTATGTTTGTATTATGAATCTAGACCATCAAAAATATTGTTCATATTTACTTTTGTTATTATCAACATGATGAATTGATTTCAGACTAAGATTGTAATTACTAAAAATGTAAATTAAGTTTTTCATAGATTTATGGGAGTATCTTTTTGCATTTCTTTAGCTGATCCAAGATTTTACATTATGCTATAAGTAAAAGGTTTGTTTATAACAAGAACTCAAACATAAGAATGATGGAAATATTATAATTCTTTTGAAAAATATCACTTAAAAATTCAAGAATATCAACAAAATAAGTATAAAACTTAAATGAAAATCTACCCTTAGATCTTGAATCAGAAAATAATGCTGTTCATTTCCACTGATGTTACTGTTTTTTAGTAAATCACTTCCTTTTCAAAATACTTTCATTTTATCAGTATAATTTTCCTCTATTTAAGATTTAATAAAGTCATATTCAGTTATTAGCTTAATTGTTCAGAATATGAGTATGATAGATGTGATATAGAAGTTTTTTTTTATCCTAAATGTGTTACTTTTTCACCTGTCATGCTGCTAAAAGCAAATCTCTTAAAGATGCATTAGTAATAGTATTGTAAATGAAGGAAAGCTCTTATAAATTGAGGCCACTTCTGTTCACTTCTTATTCAAGTATGAAAATGTACATACATGCCCTTGGTATTAGCATATTAGAATGGTACAAGCAAACTTACCAAAGAAACCAGAAGGTGGGAGTTCATAAATGAACTTGTTTTTTTAAAAGATCAACCTACATCTTGTAATTATTCTTATTAATGTTCCCAGAAGATGTACTTTTTTCTTCCCATAATAGTAATAAAACTAAACACCTTTTTAAAAAATTATTATTATCCAATTGGATATATCATCATACAAAACAAAGATGACTAGATTGGGAAACGAAGAGATCTAGAGTTTCTTTACTGGCTTTGAGACTCCCAGTATGACTTTGGGCAAATCTCAACCTTTCCTGTTGCCATGTCATCAAAAAGGATTGACTAAAGATTAAAGGGGTTTTACAGTGAGATACCACCTCACACCAGAGTGGCTAAAATTAACAAGTCAGGAAACAACGGGTGTTGGCGAAGATGCAGAGATAGGGGAACCCTCCTACACTGTTGGTGGGAATGCAAGCTGGTACAGCCACTCTGGAAAACAGCATGGGGGTTCCTCAAAAAGTTAAAAATAGAGCTACCCTATGACCCAGCAATTGCACTACTAAGTATTTACCCTAAAGATAAAAAGGTAGTGATCCAAAGGGGCACGTGCACCCAAACATTTATAGCAGCAATGTCTACAATAGCCAAACTATGGAAAGAGCCCAGATGTCCATCAACAGATGAATGGATAAAGAAGAAGTGGTATACACACACACACACACACACACACACACACATATATATAATGAAATACTATGCAGCCATCAAAAATGCCCAAAATCTTGCCATTTGCAACAACGTAGATGGAACTAGAGGGTATTATGCTAAGCGAGATAAGTCAGAGAAAAACAATTATAATATGATCTCACTTATTTGAGGAATTTGAGAAACAAGACGGAGGATCATAGGGGAAGGGAGGGAAAAATGAAGCAATATGAAACCAAAGGGGGAGACAAACCATAAGAGCCTCTTAATCTCAGGAAACAAACAGGGTTGCTGGAGGGGTCGGGGGGTTGGAGGGATGGGTAGCTCGGTGATCAATATTACAGGGGTGGGGGTATGTGAATTGTGTAAGACTAATGAATCACAGACCTGTAACCCTGAAACAAATAATACATTATGTTAATTTATTTAAAGGGAAAAAAAATACAGGAAAATAAAGAATAATAAAAAAAAGATTAAAGGAGATTTTTTTTTTTAAGCATTCTTTTTAGGTCTAACATCCAAGCCCTTTCACCTATTCAGATAGTTTAGAAAACTTTCATTTTTCTAATTAGACCTTTTGAGGAGTTAGTCGGTGTCATTAGAGTTTGTATGAAAATGTGAACAAGTCTTCATTTGAAAATCCTCTAATGATGTCTTAAATCCAGTGAAAACCAAGGTAGTGTCCAATAAATAATGTTTGAACAAATTTCTCAGAAAGTTTTTCTTTGGCATGATATATTCATATTAAAGTATATTAACTTGTGCAATCCTTTGTCATTGGTAGTGAACGTAGAGTATCTTTATTAAGATGTTTATTTGTAACAGGTAACATATGAATTAAATATAAATTAAAAATTTACCTGCAATTTTATGAAACACATGTCTTTAACAAGAGATTGTTTATAATACTTAACATTGATTTAAAAGTTAATGTGTTATGACATATTTATTGTCTCTTGTCTTAGCTTTTGCCTCAAGGGAGAAGGATTGGATGGAAACTTTCCTGCCGTAATAGATTACACACCATATTTGAAATTTACCCAAAGGTATTTGACATTTAGAAATATGTTATTGAAATCTTAATTATAGTTGAATATCTTATGTAATATATTGATTAAAATTGCTTTTTGAGGGGGGTACTTGGGTTGCTCAGTGGGTTAAGCCTCTCCCTTTGGCTCAGGTCATGATCTCTGGGTCCTGGGATCAAGCCCCATATAGGGCTCTCTGCTCAGCAGGGAGCCTGCTTCCCCCTCCCCTGCCTGCCTCTCTGCCTACTTGTGATCTTTCTCACTCTCTGTGTGTCAAATAAATAAAATCTTTTAAAAAATAAATATAATTGCTTTTTTTGTAATATTACTTTCTTTAAATTTATTTTTTTTAAGATTTTATTTATTATTTGACAGACACACAGTGAGAGAGGGAACACAAGCAGAGGGAGTGGGAGAGGGAGAAGCAGGCTTCCTGCTAAGCAGGGAGCCCAATGCGGGTTTGATCCCAGGACCCTGGGATCATGACCTGAGCCAAAGGCAGATACTTAATGACTAAGCCACTCAGGCCCCCCAACTTTTTTTTAAATTTAAATTCAATTAGCCAACATATAGTACATCATTAGTTTTTGGTGTAGTGTTCAATGATTCATTAGTTGGAGGGCACGTGGTATGATGAGAACTGGGTGTTATATGCAAGTATTACTACTTTTGATTCTGCTTTTCATAATTATTTTAAGTGTTGGATCTGCTGCACGTCCAAACTTTGTAGATGTGATATATCAGTGAAGTGATGCTAGCTCAGTGCTTCGAGATGATTGTTGTAGTTTAAAACACTGATAAGGCATATGCTTTTTTATTTTAGCATTGATTTTCTTTTACTTTTTTGTTTTTAAATTTTTTTAATTGTGTTATGTTAGTCACCATACAATATACATCATTAGTTTTTGATGTTGTGTTCCAAGATTCATTGTTTACATATAACACCCAGTTCTCCATGCAATGTGTGCCCTCCTTAATACCCACCACCAGGCTCACCCATGTTCTCACCTCTCTCCCCTCTAAAACCTTCAGTTTATTTCTCTGAGTCCACACTCTCTTGTGGTTCATCTCCCCCCTCCAATTCCCTCCCCCTTCACTTTTTCTTTCCTTCTCTTAATGTCCTCCATTAATGTCCTCCATGTTATTCCTTATGTTCCACAAGTAAGTAAAACCATATGATAATTGACTTTCCCTGATTGACTTATTTCACTCAGTATAATCTTTTCCAGTCCCATCCATGCTGATGCAAAAGTTGGGTATTCATCCTTTCTGATGGCTGAGTAATATTCCATTGTATATATGGACCACATCTTCTTTACCCATTCATCTGTTGAAGGACATCTTGACTTTTTCCGCGGTTTGGCTATTGTGGACATTGCTGCTATGAACACTGGGATACATACGGCCTTTCTTTTCACTACATCTGTATCTTCGGGGTAAATACCCAGTAGTGCAATTGTCAGGTCATAGGGTAGCTCTATTTTTAATTTTTTGAGGAATCACCACACTGTTCTCCAAAGTGGCTGCATCAGCTTGCATTCCCACCAACAGTATAAGAGGGTTCCCTTTCTCCACATTCTCTCCAACATTTGTTGTTTCTTGCCTTATTAATTTTTGCCATTCTAACTGGTATAAGGTGGTATCTCAATGTGGTTTTGATTTTAATTTCCCTGATGGTTAATGATGATGAACATTTTTTTCATGTGTCTGATAGCCATTTGTATGTCTTCATTGGAGAAGTGTCTGTTCATGTCCTCTGTCCATTTTTTACTTGATTATCTGTTTTTTGGGTGTTGAGTTTGAGAATTTCTGTGTAGATTTTGGATATCAGCCCTTTGTCTGTAGTGTCATTTGCAAATATCGTTTCCCATTCCGTGGGTTGTTTCTCTGGTTTGTTGACTGTTTTCCTTTGCTGTGCAGAAGCTTTTGATCTTGATGAAGTCCCAAAAGTTCATTTTTGCTTCTATTTTCTTTGCCTTTTGAGACATGTCTTGAAAGAAGTTGCTGTGGCCAATGTCAAAGAGGTTACTGCCCATGTTCTCCTATAGGATTTTGATGGATTCCTGTCTCACATGGAGGTCTTTCATCCATGTTGAGTTTATTTTTGTGTATAGTGTAAGAGAATGGTCCAGTTTCATTCTTCTGTACATAGCTGTCCAATTTTCCCAGCACCATTTTTTGAAGAGACTGTCTTTTTTCCACTGGATTTTTTTCCCCTGCTTTTCCAAAGATTATTTAACCATAGAGTTGAGGGTCCATATCTGCTCTCTATTCTGTTCCATTGGTCTATGTATCTGTTTTTGTGCCAGTACATGCTGTCTTGGTGATCACAGCTTTGTAATAAAGCTTGAAATCAGGCAATGTGAAACTCCTAGCTTTGTTTTTCTTTTTCAGCATTTCCTTGGTGATTCAGGATCTTTTCTGGTTCCATACAAATTTTAGGATTGTTTGTTCCAGCACTCTGAAAAATGCCAATGGTATTTTGATCAGGATGGTGTTAAAGTATAGATTGTTCTGGGCAGCATACACATTTTAACACTGTTTATTCTTGCAATCCATGAGCATGGAATGTTTTCCCATCTTTTTGCGTCTTCTTCAGTTTCATTCATGAGTGACTAGTAGTTCCTCGAGTATAAATCCTTTATCTCTTTGGTTAGGTTTATTCCAAGGTATCTTATGGTTTTTAGTTTTATAAATAGAATCGATTCTCTAATTTCCTTTTCTACAGTTTCATTGTTAGTGTAACTAAAAGCAACTGATTTCTGTGTAAAACTGCTTTTATTTCAGTATCAGAAATCATTGAAAAATAAAAACTTCATTTACATCTTTAGTGTTTATGTAAATACACTTTTTACATAATTGTAATTGCAGCATTAAGTACAGTTTTTAGAAAACAGCTTGGATTTCTGTTGCTGTAGTCATTATAATGATAACTTTAATAGCTCTTTTATAGTCCATTGAGAGTTCAAAACTGAAATCCATCCTTCAGATTGTTCTCCATTATGAAAGAAAGAATAATGAATATTTTGTGCAAATCAATTTTCTTTTTGTTTCCGCTGTGAATTTATAGTTACTCAGGCAAAGACAATGAAATTTTTTATGGCCCTTGAAGTGTGTCTATATAAAAGAGTTGTACCAATTTATCCTACTACCAGGATTTTATGAGAGTTAAGAATTTCCTACAATCTCATCAGCATTGAAAATTAATCAGATGAAATCTATAGGCATTTTTGAAAGTCTACTTGTAGGATTGGCTTCCTAAATAGAATGATCATCTTTATATACTTTAAAAATGTTATGGTAAGGCCAGAGCTGTAAGGGAAACAGAAAGAGAGAGTAATAATGTATATGTGTAATGTGTGTACACACACACACTCTCTCACATACACACACACACACTGAAGATGCATTTATTAAGGACCTAATGTAGGAAAGAAACTTTCCTAACTACCAGAGATACATAGATTTCAAGAGTTTAGATGCTTCATGAAATTCTGAAAAAGAGTATAGTCCTTGTCCCCAGAATAATCATCTAGTGGGAGAAGTCACTATTGGAGAGATAGGACTGTGAAGATACTCAGGTAGTGAGGAAGAAGTAACACAGTATTATGATACCAAGATTTCTAACTTGAATAAATGGATCACTTGGGAAAAGGAATAATTCTAGTATATTCAATCTAAAAAAAAGTTACAGCAAGAATTTTTGAACAGGAATAAAATTATACTCTTTGGGACATATTATAGAACATTCTATGAGGATAACAAATAGTTCAAAAGTAATACTTGTAAAAAGAGTAGTGATAATACTTATTGAATGCTTTCTGTATATCAGGCATTGTTCAAAGTGCTTTCCTTCTGTTAACTTATTTAATCCTCAAAAGCCAGTGACATAGGCACTACTAAATTTTATAAATGAAAAAACTGAAATGCAGGGAGGTTAAATAACTTGTCCATAGTCATACACATGGGTCTCGAATTGAAGAACAAGATGGCAGCTAGACGTTAGGGGTTTGGCCATTAACATGTAGGTAGAAAGGCTATTTTTAATGATTTAGGAAGTGACTTAAAAATATAAAGATAAATGCAAATACTAATTTTTCTCTCCTCACATAAGAGGTCATGATCTTGGATCCCAGAATTGAGTCCCACATCAGGCTCCCTGCTCAGCAGGGACTCTGCTTCTCCCTCCACCCCCCCCATGCTCTCTCTCTCTCTCTTTCTCTTTCTCTCAAATAAATAAATGAAATCTTTAAAAAAATTAAGTATTAAAAGTGTGGCCAGTTCTATAAGTAAAAAATGATATCCTATTGTTTTTTTCCTATTGTTTTAATTTGCATGTATCTGATTACTGGTGCCACTGAGCTTTTAAAAATATTTATTAGCCATTAGTCTTTTTAAATGGAATGTTATATTTTGAAGTTAAATGTATGAAATATGTTAATAGAAACATATTAAAATATATTTCATATTTAAAACTGATTTTTAGTTTTAGGTTGTGTACCAGTGAGAAAACTCAATTTTTCTGAGTTACATCTTGATATAATTTTAAATGTCTTTAAACATTTTTTTCCTTGAATGGATTTTAGGTCTAAAAAGTCCAGTAGCTAATTATTATTGGTCTCTTATGATACCTTCATTTTTTGGCTTTTAAATATAATGTCATAAGCATTCCTATAGCTAAGTCTTTTCTTTGTACTTAAACATGATTTTGTCCTTAATGAGGCAAATTTCTACAAACAAAACTGCTGATTTAAAGAGACTGTTAAGTTCTATATGCTGTCAAATTGCCCTTCCTAGACAGTCTGTCCTATACATTCTGCCTTTTCCCCACTCCTTGTAGGGATAAAAGAATCATTTTGCTATGGAAGACCAGCCCTTTGACCTGTGTGCGACATCCCATCCTCTCTCTTATGTTAAGGTCTTCACTCCCAACAGTTGTCCTCTTCCATTAATTTTCCCTCTTTTGTAGATCTTCCCACAGATCACCGCATACAGTCATGTTGTTACATTCCCTGTGTTAAAAACAAACAAACAAACAAACAAACAGAAACTTTCCTCGTAGCGGTAGCCACTTCAAGCTACTTTTTAGTCACCTCTCCTTTATTATAAAACTGTCCTCAGAGGCGCCTGGGTGGCTCAGTGGTTAAAGCCTCTGCCTTTGGCCCAGGTCATGATCTCAGGGTCCTGAGATCGAGCCCTGCATCGGGCTCTCTGCTTGGTGGGGAGCCTGCTTCCCCCTCTCTCTTTCTGCCTGCCTCTCTGCCTATTTGTGATCTTTGTCTGCTAAATAAATAATAAAATCTTAAAAAAAAAAAAAAGCCTGTCCCAGTTTTCTTTTTTTTTTTTGCCTCCATTCTCCCTTGCACTATTCAAACTGAGCTTTAATACTTACCCCTGAAAGTGCTCTTGTTGAAGTCAGCAGTGATGTTTCATTGCTAAATCCAGTTGTTAATCATTTCCTCATCTGTCTCAACCTCCTAGCAGTTTGATAAACATGATTGCTCTCTTCAGCACTTCTCTGGTTTCCCTCCTGTGGGCTCCTCCTTACTCCCAATCCCCGTACCTCCTCATCTCCCCAACCTCTAAATCTGAGACTGTTTCAGAGATCATTCCCAGATCAGCTTTTCTATGTGTAGTCACTCTGTTAAGTAGTGTCTAGTTTCATAGCTCTAAATGTTATCTTTATGCTACTCTTTCCCAAATTTATACTTCTACCTGGAACACTGCCCTAAAGTCTAGACTCCTACATCTAGCTGCCAACTCACCATCTTCACTTGGATGTGTGATAAGCACCTCGAATGAACATGTACAAAATTGAACTCCTAATTTCTTTCCTCCCAAGTGTTCTTCCTTTAGCCTTTTCCATTCCAAGAATAGTCGTTCTGTCATTCTGGCAGCTTGTGCTCAAAACTTTGATATCATCATTGAATTTTCCCTGCCATAATCCACATAGGATCCATCAGCAAACCCTTTGGCACCATCACTACTACCTCCTTAAATTCTATTAGGATCCATTATTTCTTCTTTGTTTATCTTTGTTAAAAATAAATGCTTAATTATTGGAAGTAAAGGAATAAAGAAGGTGATTATAGTTCTTACTCTCTTTTCAACAATTATAAATAATAAAGCATTAGATTTTTTATAAAAGAGAACTATTTTTCCTTTTATATCACTGATATTTCTTTCATTGCCTCCATAAAAATTTTTAAAATATTCTTTAAAATATAGGAATGTGGGACACCTGGGTGGCTCAGTTGGTTAAGCGGCTGCCTTCGGCTCAGGTCATGATCCCAGCGTCCTGGTACTGGTCATTGGTACTCATATACTCATTCTGATTTTCTACTGTTGATTTAGTTTTGGTAAATTATATTTTATTAAAATTAAAAATATATGATGTTCAGAGAGTTCTTTAAATCTTTTTTCATTTCTAGGTATGTTACCTTTTGCTTTTTGTGTTCATAGGCCTTTTTTTGCTTGATTTTTAAAATCATTCTTGCCAAAGATTTGCCGATTTTATAGTTTTTTTCCAGTTTTTTTTAAAGAATTTATTTATTTGAGAGAGAAAGAGTGAACGAGAGAGACAACATGAGCAGGGTAGAGGGGCAGAGGGAGAAGAAGAAGCAACATCCATCTTCTCATATAGACACAAAAATAAAAGAAGATGGAAAAAAACTTCTTATGATGAAAACTCTGGGAATTTTTTCTCTTAACAACTTTTCTATATTCATACAGCATTGTTAGCTCTAGTCCTCATGTTGTATATTATGTCCTTAGTACTTATTTATCTTATAACTGGAAGTTTGGACCTTTTGACCACCTTGTTCCAGTTCCCCTTCCCTTTCTCCATTTCCTCTTTCCCTCTGCCTTCTGCCTTTGGTAATCTCAAATCTGATCTCTTTTTCTACTAGTTTTGTTGGGGGGGGTGTATTTTAGATTCTACATATGAATGAAATCATATAGTTGTCTTTCTCTGATATTATTTCACTTATTATAGTGAAATTATAGTACAATGCCTCAAGTTCCATCCATGTTGTTGCAAATGGCGGGATTTCATATTCTGTTATATACATATACTACATCTTTCTCTATCCATTCATCCACTGATGGACCCTTCAATTGTTTCCATTCTCATCTGTCACACATGGTGTCACTTATAGGGTACAGATATATTTTCAAGGTGGTGTTTTGTTTTCTTTGGATATATTCCCAGAAGTAGAATTTCTGGATCATACAGTAGTTCTGTTTTTAAGTTTTAGAGGAAACTCGACTGTTTTCCATATTCGCTGTATCAAATTTACAATCCCACCAACAGTGCACAAGGGCTCCCTTTTCTCCATATCCATACTAGCATTAGTTATATTTTGTCTTTTTGATGATTGCCATCCTAATGTGTGTGAGGTGGTATCTCATTGTGGTTTTGTTAATTCATTTCCCTAATGACCAATGATGTTGACCATATTTTCATGTACCTTTGAGCTTTTCACCTATCTTCTGTGGAGAAATGTCTCTTCAGGTCTTTAGTCCATTTGTAATGGATTATTTGTCTTTTTGTTGTTGAGTTTCTACTTTGATATTGACTCCTTATTGTTTATGGTTTGCAAATATTATCTCCCAGAGAGTAGGTTGCCTTTTCATTTTGTGGTGGTTTCTTTCACTATGCAGAAGCCTTTCAGTCTGATGTAGGCCTGTTTGTTATTTTTGCTTTTGCTTTTGTTTACCTTTGTTTTTGGCCTCAAATACAAAATGTTGTCTGGATTGATGCCAGGGAGATTACTTTCTGTTTTCTTCTAGGAGCTTTACAGTTTCAGGTTTTACATTCAAGTCTTTAATCTATTTTGTTGAGTCAATTTTTGTGTATGGTATAAGTAGGAATTCCAGCTTTATTTTTTTACATGAGGTTGATCAGTTTTTTCAGCTCCACTTATTAATGGTACTATTCTTTAATAGTTGTATATTTTTGGCTCCTTTGTCATAAATTCTAATTGACCAAATATGCGTGGGTTCATTTCTGGACTCCATTTGGTTCCATTGATTTGTGTGTCTGCATTTATGCCATTATCATTCTGTTTTGATAACTGTTGATTTATAGTGTATTTTGAAATCAATAAGTGCAATGCCCCCACTCTGTTCTTTCTCAAGATTGCTTTGGCTGTTTAGTGGATGTGGTTCTGAACAGATTTTATGATTGTTCTAGGTCTATGAATAATGCCATTGAATTTTGATAAGTATTGCATTGAATCTTAGGTTGCTTTGGGTAGTATGGTCATTTTAACAATATTAAATTTTTTCAGTTCACAAGCAGAGAATGTCTTGAAGTTTATTTGTGCCTTTCTCAGTTTCTTTCATCACTGTCTTATAGTTTTCAGTGTAGAAATATTTTACCTCCTTTTTTACATCTATTCTGAGATATTTTATTCTTTTTGATGTAATTGTAAATGGGATTGTTTTCTTAATTTTTCTTTCTGATAGTTTGTCATTAGTGTGTAGAAACACAGCTTATTTTGTATATTGATTTTGTACTCTGCATCTTGACTAAACTCATTTATTCTAACAGTTTATTGCTGGTGTCTTTAAGGTCTTCTATATATAATATCATATCATCTGCAAACAGTTTTACTTCTTCCTTTCCAATTCAAATGCCTTTTATTTATTTTTCTTGCCTAATTGTTCCGGCTAGGATTTTCAACTATGCTAAATAATAGTGGTGACAGTAGGTATCCTTGTCTTCTTCCTGATCTTAGAGGAAAAGTTTTCAGCTTTTTACTATTGAATTTTTATATTAGCTGTGGGCTGGTCAGATATGGCTTTAAGTATGTTGAAATATGTTCTCTCTATACCCATTTTATGGAGTATTTTTATGATTTTTTTCTTCCTCATTATTTAAATTTGCTTCTTTTCTTAAAAGTATATAAGGCTACAGATATCTCTTAAAGTACTACTTTAGTTGTATCTTATAAATTTTTTTAAATTTATTTACTTGTCAGAGAGAGAGGGAGAGAAAGAGCGAGCACAGGCAGAGGCAGAGGGAGAAGCAGGCTCCCTGCCGAGCAAGGAGCCCGATGTGGGACTTGATCCCAGGATGCTGGGATCATGACCTGAGCCGAAGGCAACTGCTTAACCAACTGAGCCACCCAGGCGTCCCTGTATCTTATAAGTTTGATAAGTTGTTTTATATTTTAGTTCTTTTAAATAAAAATTTCCAATTTTTTTAAAGATTTTATTTATTTATTTGACAGAGATCACAGCTAGGCAGAGAGGCAAGCAGAGAGAGAGGAGGAAGCAGCCTCCCCGCTGAGCAGAGAGCCGGATGCGGGGCTCGATCCCAGAACTCCGGGATCATGACCCGAGCCGAAGGCAGAGGCTTTAACCCAATGAGCCACCCAGGCACCCCGAATTTTCCAATTTTTTGACCAAAGAACATTTGAAATACAAGTTTTAATTTTCAGACATTTTCAGGGCTTTTGTTAGAGTTGTGATGGGCAATATGGTCCACATAAAATTCGTTTCTTGAAATTTGTTTAAAAATGGCCTACAATTGGTCAGTATTCTAATGATTGGGTCCTATATTCATTAGATTTTGCTTATTAATGGCTGTTCTGATATGTATATCCATTTTATAAGGATTCTTTCCTTATATCCTTATATCTTTTCCTTATATCCTTTCTTATAAGCTTCATCTCTTTGAGTTGATGAATTAAATTCTTCCATTGCTATATCTGATTTTTCAATTTTTTTCAGATGGTACCTTGAATTTTTGCTTTCTGGTTTTTGAATCTAACTTAAAAGATGCATCTAAGTTTTGAATTCTTAGATTTTCCTGAAATAATGAATTTTTATCAGTATGTAGTAGCCATAAATACACAGTAATTTTTTATTCCTTAAAGCCCATTTTGTCTGATGTAAATAGAGCCCCACCAATTTTCTTTAGGTTAGTATTTTTTAGTATATCTTTATTTTTTAACCATATTTCATCTAACCTGCATGACTTCCATTGTAAATGCATCTTAGTTCAGAAACATTAATATGGGGGACGCCTGGGTGGCTCAGTTGGTTAAGCGGCTGCCTTTGGCTCAGGTCATGATCCCACCGTCCTGGGATCGAGTCCCACATCGGGCTCCTTGCTCGGCAGGGAGCCTGCTTCTCCCTCTGTCTGCCTGCCACTCTGCCTGTGCTCGCTCTCTCGCTCTCGCTCTCTCTCTGACGAATAAATAAATAAAATCTTAAAAAAAAAAAGAAACATTAATATGTGAGAAAATGTTTTGACAGCAGGTGAGATGTCATCAGTTGTGAGCTGTATCCTGATTTCAGATATGTTAATATATAAAAAATGTACAACAGGAATTTATGAAATAGAGTGCTTTTCAGCCTTATTGTGTCCTTGTTTTTTTAAGTATATCTTTTTGAAGTAGTATTTAACTGGGATTTTTTATTTCCAGTGTAGTTAACATACAGTGTTATGTTAGTTTCAGGTGTACAGTATAGTGATTCAGCAGCTCCATATATTACTCAGTGCTCATCAAGATATCTTTAACTGGAATTTAGAAAATCTAGTCTAAAAGGCTTTATCTTCTTTTTTTAATTTAAATTCAGTTTAGTTAACATATAATGTATTATTAATTTCAAGGGTAGAATTTAGTGATTCATCAGTTGCATGTAACACCCAGTGCTCATTAAACTGGGTGATTAGTACATTTACTGATACATTTGGATTGATATCTACCATTGTATTCTTGCCTTAATTTTCTTTTAAGATTTATTTACTTATTTTAGAGAGAGAGATAGGGTTAGGGGCAGAAGAAGAGGGAGGGAGAGAATCTTGAGCAGACTTCCTGCTGAGTGTGTAGCCCAATGTGGGGCTTGATCCCATGACCTGAGCCTAAAGCAAGAGTCAGATACTTAACTGACTGAGCCACTAGGCGGCCCGTACTCTTTGCTTTCTATTCTACATTTTTTTCATTTCTTTTTCTACCCTTTTTCTATTTCTCCTTCTTTCTGTATTGATTTTTCTTCTCCTCCTATTGTATTTCTCTACTAGTTTACAAGTCACATACTATACTTTTCTTCTTGTATTGGTACTCCATTAATTTTAATATGCATACTTAAAAGTTAACAAAGTCTATAGTTAATATCTTTACTATCTGTCCGTATAAATGAGGACTTTGCATTGTTTTAACCTTAGTCATTTCATTCTTGACATATGCTATTACTGTCCAGAATTCTAGCTCTCTCATTGATGTATTTAAAATTCCACAAAGCAGGCATCACTGTTAGTGTTTCATGCTCTCAATATTTGTTTAGGCTTACCCATAAGCTTAAAATTTTCTTTGCTCACTGTTTTTTCTTGAATCATTTCCTTTTTCTTGGAGTATGATCATTAATTCTTTTAGGAGAATTTCTTGGTACAGCTCTCAGGTTTTAGTTTTCTGAGTATGTGCACTTACACTGTCCTCTTTCTGGGAAGGTAATATTTCTGGATACATTAGTCTAGCATAGCAGACTTTTTCTTAGCATTTTGAAATAATAATTGTAATTTCTTCTTATCTTTTATTAACTCCCTATCCCAACTGTATCTGCCTGTTATTTCACCCATTTAATTTCTAATGTCAAATATAATTTTTTTAGAAGTTTTTTTGTCTAGAAGTTATTTTTCAGAGCTGGAGGTTTACCATCAGCCACTGCTTTATTTTCTCTAGTCCACTAAAAGCCATGGCTGTGACCGGCAACTTTCTTTTTGTATGTGTTTGTTTACTGGTTTGTTTCCTAGATCCTGGCTGAGCATGTCTCAGTGGAGGTAGGACTTTTCCTTATGCAGAGGTCTCTGGTTCATATTTGCAACATACTTGGTCCCTGGACTCCAGAGCCCACCAGGTACAAACACAGACCTCAGAAAATGAAATATATATCTTTCTTTGATGCTTATGATATTTTCCACCGTTAGATCTCTGTAAACTTATAAAATTATGATTTCTGAACTGGATTTGCTTTGAGCCATATTTTTTTGATGTGCTTTCTGTTTCTTTAGTTCTAATTGTTCTGTATTCATATGTATCTTGTAGACAACTTATTGTTGGTCCTTACTTATCTTTTTTATAAGGTTTATTTATTTAGTTTGGAAAAGAAGAGAGGGAAGCTCAAGAAGACTCCACACTGACCACAGAGCTCAGTGCAGGGCTTGACCCCATGACACATGAGATCATGATCTGAGCCAAAATCACGAGTTGGATGTTTAACCAACAGAGCCACTCAGGCACACCAGTCCTTATTTATCTTAATTAAACTTAAACCTTTGGCTCTTGCTGTAAGGTTAAACCCATTAAAGATTTTTATAACTTACTTTGTATTAGGGATTATTCTGCCATCTTATTTTTTGTTTTGAATTTACTATTTACTGTATTTTCTTATTTTGTGTCTCCATTTGATAGGTCAGAGGGTTTTTTTTTTAATATTTTGAAGATTATACAAAATATTTACGTGGCATTTTTCTTATGTTAATATCATTGCTTATATTTTTAAATGTGTTTTTCCCTGTTTTTCTTTAAGTGTAATACCTCTTCTTTCTTCTAAACCAGATATCCACTTTAGTGCACTTCTTCATTTAGTTTCTTCTTCTTTTTTTTTAACCTTATTCTGTCCTCCTCTACCAAATGGATGCCATTAGGAATTTCAGATATGGATTGTAAAGAGTGTTTCCTCTCCTTTACCTCTGCTTCTCCTTCTTCCTTCAATGGAAAATGCTTGGGAGTGACCAGTTTTTCTGAATCTCTTATCTCCTCTTTGCTAAAGTTGAACTGACCTTGAACACTGCCCTATTATACCTCACTGACATTAGGCTGGTTGTGCTGTTTGCATAGCAGTGGATACTGCACAGGCAGTCATTTACTTGAGACAGTGAAAAAACTCATCTAAAAAGTTCTTTCCAACACATCTAGGTTTTCTGGTTTTCTTCTCTGGAAATCTTTTCTTTCTTCTCAGAACATTCTCACAGTTCTTATGTTAATTCTTTAGGTTTATAAACCTCAGGTCAACTTCTGTAGCATCTTGAGGCTTAACTCCATGAGAGGAGGCCAGCAGTCTATACTAGATTGTCATTTTTTTTGGAAAGCTAAAGTCTTTATAATATCATTAATACAATTGTATATGGAGTGCTAAATATTTTGGAGTTGGCTCACTGGTAGCTTACAAAATAGAGAAGTATTTCTTAATGGAGTGAAACATGTTAATTTTAGTTTTAAAATTTTAATATTCTTAGTTCTGACAGCATCAGCAGTGACGAGGAAGAGCTGAGGACTTTGGGAAGCAGTGGTAGTGAAAGCAGCACTCCAGAGAATGTCGGGCCTCCTTTCATCATGGATGAGAATAGTTGGTTCAACAAGTGTAAGAGAGTTAAACAAAAGTATCAGCTAACCCTGGAACAGAAGGTATTTATCAGTTGCCAAAAGTCATTGATTTGATTCTCATTTTTGCCTTTGGACTGTCACTTCCAAAAGATCTTTTAACTGAATGTAAGTGTTGACCCATTGCTACTTCCTTTCTGTACTTGAATTGTCCTTGTATTAATGAAAAATGATGCAGAGTTTTAAAAAAGGCTTTTGTTTGTTCGACTTTTTCTAATTTTATGTTTTAATATAAAAATTAGCCATTTAGGGGCACCTGATTGGGTTGGTTGGTTAAGCATCCGACTCTTGATTTCAGCTCAGGTCACGATCTCCGAATTGTGGAATTGAGCCCCATGTTGGTCTCCACACTGGGCCTGGATCCTGCTTAATTCCTCTCTCTCCCTGTCTCTCTCTGCCCCTCCCACCCTCTGCCCCTCTGCCTCTCCCACCTAAAATTATAAGTTAAATTTTAAAAATAAGCCCTTTATTCTTCTGTATGTCATTTCATTTATATGTTTGAGATTTTAACATTTATTAGGAGGGTAAATGTAAAGCAGACAAATATGAAAAAAAAGAATTCTATAATACCATTCAATATAGACCTTAAGGCAAAAGCAATATTAAAGCTCAAGAAATACATTGCCCTTGAGAAAAAAGAAACAGTTCACCAGGAATGTGAACATGGTGGAGATGAGTAAAATGGGTGAAGGTGGTCAAAATGCATAAATTTCCAGTTTACCCACTGCAGGCAAACATCTTATTGAACTTCAGGGAAGGGCTTTAAAGGATGGAGAACATATGTTAAATTTTTGTATTCAATTAAAATGATTATTTTTTTATTAGTCCATCATTAGTACTTAGAGATTATTTCATTTAAATATGGAAAGAATAGCATTTAACCTACTCAGTATTGATCTTCAAGATATACATTAGGATTTTTGTGGTAGCTTTATCTTGTTGGTACTGTATTTTCAGGGTTATCTTGAAGAACTCTTACGACTTAGAGAGAACCAGCTGTCTGAGTCCGTATCTCAGAATAAAATACTACTTCAAAGGATTGAAGATTCTGATCTGGCTCATAAATTGGAAAAGGAACAATTAGAATATATAATTGTGGAGCTTCAAGATCAGCTGTAAGTGAGATCCTTTTGGGAAAATATTGGCAGTATGTAAACATAAGAAAATGTCATGTTTTGACATAGGATTCAAACTCTGAGAAGTCTGATTGCCTGCTATTAAGTTCTTTTTCCCTTACTCTGTTTAAAAAGTTTACTCTTCCTTTTTTCATCATAAAAGTAATTCATGCTCATGGCAGAAGTATTACAAAATATAGGAAGAAAATAAAAACCATCCTCAGGTGTGTGCTACCCAGAGTTAACTGCTATAATTTGATGTGTATTCTTTCAAATGCATATACATAATTTTAAATTATTTATTTAGTTATTGATGGACTGTTTAATTAGCTGATTCAAAAGATGGGATATAAAACCAGTACCACTCAAAGTACAATGATTGTGCAGTGTTTGTTCCTGTGTGTGCCAGAGTATCACTAAGCACAGTTTAGGATAGCTTTTTTTCGATAGCAGTAGTTTTTTGGCTTTTTGGTTTTGGGTTTTGTTTTGTTTTGTTTTTTTCCTGAAGAAAGCTGTGTATTGGTATAAGCTCCTTAATTTGTCACTATTCAAAGCACTTGTACTAATCATACCATTTCATCAAACTTGATTTTATCAAATAATTGCTTACGGTGAAAAGCTTCTTGCATTAATATCTATTTAATCTGAAAAGAAGATTTTAAAAGTTTTTATTTTGAAATAAGTTCAAAATTTCAGAGAGGTTGCAAGGATAGTATGAAGAATTCTGATAAGCCCTTTCTTAGATTTACCAAATTTCAGCACTTGGCCACATTTGCTCATAATTCTCTCCCTCTTGCATACATCACAACTCTTTATCACATAATACTTCAGTTGTGTCTTTCCTGAGAACCAAGATATTCTCTTATATAACCATAGATCATCTATCAAATTCAGAAATTTAAATCAGTGTGATACTTTCATCTTATCCATAACTCACTCCAATTTCATCAGTTGTCCAAATAATATCTCTTACTGCAGCTTTTGTTTTTCTGGTACAGGACCCAGTCCAGAATCATGTTTTGCATTTGGTTATTCGTTTCTTTAGTCTCATTTCTTCAGTCAGCACTTAGAACAGTTTCTCAGTCTTTGTCTTGTATGAAATTGATATTTCTGAAGAATACAAGCTAGTGATTTTATAGAATGTCCTTCAATTTGAGTTGCTTTGCTTTTTCTCATGATTAGAATGAGTTTATCCATTTGTGGTTGAAATATAAGTGGGGTATCTGTAAGTGTTGGGGATATCATATCCAGAGGACCATGGAATCTGTTGGTCTTTTTTACTGATATTAATTTTAATCATTTGTTTAATGTATTTTTCTCTTCGTATAGTTATTGTATTTCCTTATTTCCTTTTGTAATTAACATAATTTCCAGGGAGATCCTTTGAGACCTAGTAAACATGAAAGATTATTTTTTTAAGTAAAAATCTTTTATTAACTAACATAAAATTTTAGTGTTTTCTAGGAATTCGTGTCAAATGGCAAAAAGAATTATGTTCACATATTATTTTTTTCTAATATTTTACTGAGAGTTTGTCCTGTGGAGTGTCACTCATTGAGAGGCATATTAATACCTTCCATAACTCTTTGCTTCTGTAAGCAGGGAGAAAAATATCCAGAACTGAACAATGGAGATTTCTAGTTATTTCTTTACAGCTAGAAGAGTAGAAGATAATTTAATTTTTCCTTTGCAATTGATACTGATAGTTTGTCTCAATGCTTTTAACTTAATAATAATTGTGAAATCAGTTTTTATTTTATCAAAAAGATACTTTCACTTGAAAAATAAAATGTATCACATTTATTGTACTTTTGATAATGTAAAGAAGACTCAAACTTTTTAGTTTGAAAAAAGAATCTGAGTTATAGTTTTATTACACTTCTATGGTAGAAGAGTATCATTGATACTTAAAATTTTTTAATGCCTTTAAGGATATTTTAACTAAATATTATGAGAGCAAAAAATAAATACTGCAAGTCACCAATCAGAATTAGGCTATTTTCTTGAGTTTAGGGTCAAAGATGTACTTTCACATAACATGGCTATACTCTTAGCCAGGTAAATTGGTATCTTACAAGGTTCCTTTTTTATAAAAACCACTTACAAGGATATGAAACAGAAGAGTAAGATACCTTCCTCTGAGAAGCTTCTCAATTCACTACATTAACTGAATCATCTGTAAGGTACAGAATAAATACTCTAGACATATTTGTGGCTTTGGGAGAAAGTGGACATTTTTTCCCTTCTTTTCTTGCTGAAATTTTTTGTCAACACTTAGGAAGGCCTGCAATGAAATGTGAGCACTGGAATTCTCTTTGTTAATCCTGAGAAGACAGTAGTGGCCCTGAGAAGATTAAAATTTTAAACGTGTAAAGGAAAAGGTCAGGAGAGGAGTATTAAATGGATTACAAAGCATGTAATATTTGCTTTCACATTATGTTAATCATCTTTTCCTGGTTGATTTAAATCCTTTGTCACTTAGCTTATTCTTTTTATATATTTCTCAATGCTTAGATGTATTTTTGAGTAACTGTTAAAGTATGCTTTAATTTGTCTTTGAATACTCCTAAAATGTGAACATCCGATAGTTTTGGGTAGAGTACGGGTGAGCATGGTGCACTAGAGGAGCATTCTAAAGCTTCTTACAGATATGGACTGTGTTCAGACACTGGCTTTGTATTTGCCTATAATTATGAGCTCAGTCTTTAATAATATCTTAGAGCCTCTGTCTCTTTATCTATAAACTGGAGATAAAACTTACCTTATAGATTACTATGAGTATTAAATGCTATATAATATACAGTTAGAACAAAGGAAACATTCAAAGATTATTCCTCTCTTTTGCTCTATAAAAACCTTAAAATATCCTTATTAAATACATGTGGAAAAATGATAAATTTAAAATATTTTACTTTATTATGCCCAAATGCTACAGATCAAACAAATGAATTTAGACTTTGATTATATTATTCCCAAGTTTCAAAATAATTTGTTTTTCAGAACCACTTTCCAAATGGCATGTGAATTAATATTTATAATTAAGGTATAGATTTGCGTATATTGGGAGGAAGACATACATGGCTACGTACTACTTTACTGGTACCACTTTTAACTATAATTCTTTTCTTCATCGATTACTGATGGAATACTAATTGGATTATTTTGGATTATTAGTCTTTGACTAAGGTGTATTTGGGTGATTAAATTTATGTTGGTGGAATTTTAAAGTGTCAAAAAATTTTAAGTCTCCAAATAATGATTAGGAATAATGCCATTATTTCATTGAGAAATACAGCATCATTCTAGGTTTTTATTTTCATCGTTTTTATTGAAATCTGTGGCATATTTTAATTTTATTTAGATTTAATTCAATTTTGCTTGCATGTTAAACTTCATCCAATAAAAATAAGCAAGTTTAATGTATTAGTTACACTTTGAATCAATATATGGAAAGTCTTTCATAAGATTATGAAATATATTTTTATGGTCTTATAAAAAACTTACTGTCATATTATTTATGCTATCTGGTGGGAAACCTTTTCATTTTTTAGTTTAGTTTTATTCAGTAAACATTTATTTAAATGTATACTTCTGTGCTTGAGAGTACCAAGAATACAAAGAATAAGAAGGATATAGTCTGTCTTCACAAAGAGCTCATAAGTTAAAGAAGTGGACAGATGGACATCATTGGTCACATTGTTAATTGAAGAGAACCATACATGGGAGGAAAGGTTTGTGCTCATCCACAGGCTTAGATCTTTGTAAAATGCTAATTTCAAATCTCAGGACTAGAGAGGCTCAGAATAGTGAGTAAAATCTAAATACCTTTGTCATGATTAATCAGTTAAAATTTTTAAGAAGGAGTTTTTGCTGTTTGGCTGATGCAGTTTTTCTATTTATGGTGTGAAAAGCTATAGGAATAGTAAAGTCCTATAAGGCTCCCTCGTGAAGGAACTGAAGAGTCTAGCTAACAGAAGTAAAGAACCACGCATTGTTAAAACTAGGGCATTGTTATAGTTGAACAGCCATGTTTGTGTAGTTCCTTGTGGGCAGTGATGGTTATCATCACTACCCACTGATCATTTACAGACAGTGATCTGTCAGCCTGCAAACCACAAGTCAGTGATGCTGTAGCATCCTGCTTCACAAGGTTTAGAGCAAGTGGCATAGATCCTAACAAGAGAGTGCAGTGATGTCATCCTGACCCAGTTAATAGTGGACAAATTATGGTAGTTCTTGATCATGTATACTTTTGGCAGGTAACAATTATTACTAAGAGTTAACATCATGTTAATACATATTGCATACTCTGTTATCCATGTAAACACAGAAAAATCAAGGAGATGCATCTGGAAGAGAAAAAAGCCAGATACCAGAAAGTTAGGTCAAACTACATTGTATTGTACTTTCTTGAGTGATAATGGGAAATTACATATTACAACAAGAAAGGGTACAGATTTGATATGGGTGTTATTTCATTGCCTTTAGTTATGATGTTTGATTAAAACTGCTGACATATTCTTCAGTAGAGCAGATGTCAGTATATTTGGGCAAGGGGCCTACCAACAGTTGGAATTACAAGACAGTGTTTCACAGAGAAGAAGTGACTCAGACTAGAAAAGAGGCTCACTTTTGGCATCCTTATTTAGTAAATGTTTTACACTGAGTACATAAAGAAAGGAAGCCTCCGTAAAGTACAATTTGTAAATAACACACATATTATTAATACATAAATACCATTGTTTTGTTCACTTATTTCCACTCTTTAGCATGTAGTTGACCTTTATAAAAAAATAAAATTAGCATTTAAATTCTAATGCTATTATTATGTTTTAAAGTTTTTATTAAAGGATTTTCAAGTGTACACAAAAAAGAGATACATATAATAAAGCCCCGATTACCCATCACCTAGATTGAACAGTTAGTTGCCAAGCGTTTGTCACATTTGTTTTAACTCTTCTCATTTTCCTTTTCTTTTTTTGCTGAACTATTTTGAAGCAAATCCTGTCCTTTCTTTCCTACATACTTCTTTGCTCATCTCTAAGAAAGTGGACATTTTCTTACATAATCTTATAATCATACCTGGTAAAATTTAGGGACATTCTTTTTATCATTTAAGGGCTCATCTGTAACAAATTTCCCTAATTGTCTTAAAAAAAAAAGCCCAACCTTTTTGTAGTTGCATTTTTTAAAAGACTTTATTTATTTATCTGACAGAGCGAGATCAGAAGTAGGCAGAGAGGCAGTTAGAGAGAGAGAGGAGGAAGCAGGCTCCCTGCCAAGCAGAGAGCCCGATGTGGGACTCGATCCCAGGACCCTGAGATCATGACCTGAGCTGAAGGCAGAGGCTTAACCCACTGAGCCACCCAGGCGTCCTGTAGTTGCATTTTTGAATTAAGAATCAAAGTCATACATGACATATAATTATGTCTCTGAAGACTTTAGTTTCCCCCTTTCGCACTTGTCCTGTTATTATCTATTTGCAGACTTTTCCTATAGAATGTCCAGCATTAGTTCTTTGCGGTTTCTTTCTTTGTTCTTCTCTACCAGTGCTGTCCAGGATGTTAGCCATTTTGTGCATGTGGCTGGTGAGCACTTGAAATGTGAGTTGTGTGAACTGAGATGTGCTGTAAGTGTAACATCCACATCAGACAGCATGAAATAAAGAATTTAAAATATCTTGTTAAAAACTGTTTATATTGGCTACATATTGAAATGGTAATGTTTTAGATATATTGGGCTAAGTAAGTACATTATTAAAATTCATTGTTTTTACTGTGGCTACTAGAAAATTTTAAATTATATATGCCACTTTTCTTACATTTCCATTGGACAGTACTGGTTTCTATCCTCTCTACTCACAGGGGACTCGCTGCTTTAGCTTCATCGGAGAGCAGATTCTTGGTGCCCTTCCTAGACCCGCTAAATGGGAATCTGTTGTTAACAAGATCCTCAGGGGGTTAACTGACACATTAAAGTTTGAGAATCACTGTTCTGTGCTGTATATCCTGTAAAGTATATCCTCTTAACTCTGGATTAGTGGTTTTTCCACTCTGGTTGGGTATTAGAAGCACTCAGGGAGTTTCTTAAAAATATTTTTTGCGAAAAATAAGGATGCCTGACTGAGCTCACCTTGCGGGACGTTAATTTAATTGGTCAAAACTGGGGCTCCGGAAAGTGTAAAAGGCTGCTTACATGTTCTGATGTGTAGTCAGGGTTGAGAAGCAGTATCCTAAGAGGCTGGTTAAATAGGAATTTAACTTTTTTGATGAGTATTTTGTAGGTGTCCTGTCCACATCATAACCAAGCACGCTGGTTGTCCCTCTTCTAAAGACTAACATTGAACAGTGGATTCAGGTGGTGACAACTCTGTTTCTCCTTTGTAAAAGTTTTTATCAGCCTTTCATCTAATGGCTTGAACCAAGAATGAGCATGAACATTACCTGGAGCTATTGATTAAGTGGGATTTGTAAAATGGTGATTCCTAATTCTTTTCCCTCCATGCACATTGGCTAAAATCTGTACACAAGACCTTTTCCTCACCAGTTAGGACTATAGTATATTATAGGCTAGTATTAGTTGTTGTAGGATATTATATTAGTCCTTACAGGATACTGTTAATTTTCAGAAGAAGATGCTAATGCCCTCCTCAGTTACCAGTGAGATGAAGATTTTGTTTTTTGTTTTGCTTTCTTTTATTTTTGAGAGTATGCGCTTGCTATATAATCACTTCTATAGTGTGAACTAACTCATACAGGATTCAAAAATAAGGGGATGATGTCAGCAAAGCAAAGAAATCCCCTTGAGCCATAGCTGATTTTTCTTAGGGGTTAATGTTTCTCAGTAAGAAGCACCAACAGAATGCAGAATACACCAACACAGGCGAATACCGCAAAGCACCAATAGGTGGCGTTCTCTTGCTGTATGCATTACTCTTTCATCGGGCGTTCCTCTGGTGCAGGTCAACTTCACCTTGAGGAAGCTCTTTTTATAGTTTACCTCAGTTTTGTGCATTTTGTCTTTGCCTTCGTGGTAAGCCTCAATGTCAGCAGCCTCAACCCTTCCCTCCAGTCTTTTCTGTCACATGGCTTTTACTTTGTTGTTGTTGTTAAAGTTATTGTAAAATTATTGTAATATTTCTTTACTTAATAGGAATTTAACCAATATTCTAAAGTTGACTTGGAATTTTATTAATACTGTGACTTTTTCTTAGTGTTCTAGGTAGAAAGTTGAATAGGTTTTGAATTGTTAGCTCCTACCTCTATTCTCCCCATAAGGCCAATTACTTGCAGTGTGATATTGCAGAACACTATCTTTTATTTTCATGATGATTATAGTTTAAGATTTTTTCGGTATGCCATGTCGCAAATGGCACTGGAGTATATCCTAAGTATTACAGATATATATTTATATGTATATATATATAGAGAGAGAGAGAGAGAAAGAGAGATACATATATAAATGCTAAGTGGAAAACAAAGCAAAGGTTTGTTGCAGTGGTGGTAGGAATTTTGCTACTCACTCTCAGGACTGAATTCATAACAGTGGGCTTCAAATGTGCTGCCTTACCAAATTAAAAATTGCTTTGTATCACTCATCTTTTGGATTGCTCAGGAATACTTCGAATCACAGATATTAAATCCTAAGTGCCAGGGGTCATATGCCTTATATATCCATCTGCCAAAAGTATATCCTCATAGGCATCAGCATAGCCTCTGAGGTAAGTGAGAAAGAAGCAAGGTGAGGGAAAGAGGATAACACTCAAGTTTGGAGACTCGGGCCAAAGGACTGAACAAATGAACAAAATAATAGCTTTGAATTGACTAAGCACCACTATCAAAATAGAGATTATGGAATTCTAGATCTTTTGTAAAACTTGTAAGTAGCAGCATACTTGAACCTAATCTCTGAAAGGAAAAAGACCAAACTGTGGAAATCTTATTTTCTCTCTCTCTCTCTTTTTTTTTTTAAATAATGAGTGTTATATTCAGGGGTGAAAAAAATAGAACCTCATTTTTAAATCCAGTTTCTCTGTATTTGTAAGGAATCTTAGGAATTTGAGAACAGAACTGGAAGGAATGGAAGGAATCAGGAACACTAACGTTTAAAGATTAAGTGGAAGAAGGTACCTCCACTGAGACCAAGAAGGAACAGCCTAGATACATAAGGAGTTCTATTATTATTTTGTAAGAGAAAAATAATTTATATTAGATTCACTCAGAAAGCATTAAAAAGTAGCATTGCCTGGACCCCACAATCATAGAATCTCATTTCATTGATCTGAGATGAGACTAGGTATTAGAAATTTTTTTAAATGCTTCCCCAGTTATTTGAATATATAGTCAGGGTAGAGAACCACTAGACTAGAAGTTTGTTGTGATGTTTAGCAAAGCACAATGATATTTATTATGGTCTTAACAGAATTAAATTGCTTCCCTAGACATGAAAGCTACCTAAATGTTTTATTAAACAAGAAAGATGCATTGGTATTTAATTTCTAATAGCTTTTTTTAATTAAAATTCAATGAGACCACATATAGTACATCATTAATTTCAGATATAGAGATTAGATATTCACCACTTATATATAACACCCAGTGCTCATTGTGTGCCTTCCTTAACGTCCATCATCCAGTTACTTCATCCCGCCCCCCATCTCCCCTCCAGCAACCTTGAGTTTCTTTCCTATAGTTAAGAGTCTCTCATGGTTTTTCTCGCTCTCTGATTTCTTCCCGTTCAGTTTTCCCTCCCTTCCCCTATGGTTCTCTGCACTGTTTCTTATATTCCACATATGAGTGAAGCCATATGATAATTGTCTTTCTCTGATTGAATGATTTTGCTCAGCATAATATCCTCCCATTCCATAGACATCAGTGTAAATGGTAAGATATCATCCTTTTGATGGCTGAATAATATTCCATTATGTGTGTGTGTGTGTGTGTGTGTGTGTACACACACACACACACACACACATAATGGAATATTATGTACACATACACACACACACCCCATATCTTCTTTGTCTATCCATCTGTCGATGGACATCTGGGCTCTTTCCACTTTTGGCTATTGTGGACATGGCTGCTATAAACACTGGGGTATAGGTGCCCCTTCAGATCACTACATTTGTATCTTTGGGGTAAATACCCAGTAGTGTAATTGCTGGGTCATAGGGTAGCTCTATTTTTAACTTCTTGAGGAACCTCTATAGTGTTTTCCAGAGTAGCTGCATCAAACTCAACACCCAAAAACCAGGCAGTCCAGTCTAGAAAAGGGCAGAAGACATGAACAGACATTTCTCCAAAGATGACATACAGATGTCCAACAGACATATGAAAAAATGCTCAACATCCCTTGGCATCAGGGAAATAAAAATCTAATAGTTTTTTTTTAAGATTTTATTATTTATTTGACATAGAGAGAGAAAGAATGAGCACAGGTAGGGGGAACAGCAGATGGAGGGAGAGGGAGAAGCAGGCTTCCCACTGAACAAGGAACCTGATGTTGAGCTCAATCCCAGGACCCTGGGATCATGACCTGAGCCAAAGGCAGATGCTTAACTGACTAAGCCACCCAGGTGCCCTCCTAATAGTTTTAAAGTATAGTATATTCTGTATTTTCTGTCTCTCCCTGAAGATATTATTCTTCAAAGTTCATTTTCTTTAAGATTCTGTGTTGTCCTTTGGATTTAAAAAAAGAGTTGGCCATAGCTTATTTTGATAATGATAAAATTTGCTTATTTATAGTTCAATATTTGTTTATTCTGCTGGCATTTATTGAGCCCTTCTATCCTAGGTACTTGGCTTGGTGCTAAGAATATAGAAATAAATATGGTCTAGTTCCTATCCTCATAGTTCTTACAGAGGCCACAGTCATAGAAACAATAAGAACAATAAGATGCCACAAGTGCTATGATAGAGTTATGTATGGGATACAGTGGGAAACAAAGGATTTCATTATAAAGGAGAATGAACTGGGAAGGGTTTAAGATGGTTATACTAGATGCTTATGCTAATTCGTTAAAGTGTTTTTGACATTTGATAGACTACTATGGGAAAAGATGGGCCTCCCAGGCAGAGAAGACAACAAAAGCAAATTGATTAAAGATTAAAGAGTCCAGCAAATATAGGGAGTGGCATGGTGGATCCTTGTTACTCAAACACAGAGGGTAAGCATGTATGTATGTGGGGCCAGATGAGAAGAGACTTTATATGCCATGCTAAAGAGCTCTGTGGAGTTACCAATATTATATCAGATCAGATTTCCATTTTAGAAAGATAAACCTTTGAAATAATATTTTCTAATGTATAAACACTTATTGAGTATCTACATTCTCATAGGAATTGTGCTAGGTACTGAGAATTTAAATGTGAATAAGGGGGCACCTGGGTGGCACAGTTGGTTGAGCATCTGACTCTTGGTTTCAGCTCGGGTCATAATCTCAGGGTCGTGGGATCAAGCCCCTGTGTGGGACTCCATGCTCAGTATGGAGTCTCTTGGGATTCTCTCTCTCTCTCTGCCTCCCACTCATGCAGCCATCTCTCTTTCTAAAAATAAATATTTTTTTAAAGTAAAACATAAATCTGAATAAGGTATCTTTGAGGATATCAAAGTTGACTGATAATCTAAATGGTGTGGTATGTGTATAGAGATACATATATATAGGTATAGTAATAAAGGTATGTGCACTTTATGTAAGTAGAACAGGAATAGTGATCCAGAGAAAGCATCACTAAGATGCTGATGTTTGAATAGAGCTTTTCAGAAGCTCTTTAGATCACCAGGTGAGAGGAAAAAGAGCAAGGTTATTTTGGGTAAAGAGAAGAGCATATATGGAAATATGGGTACAAAACATATGAGGCAGATCAGTATGATAAAATATTAACTGAAGTATTAGAAGCAAATAGGTTTTTTTGGAAACAATGAAGTATCTTTTACTGGGACTATATATTTTACCTGAGATGGGTCTCTACTAAAAATTAAAATGCTGAAAGAGCAAAGAAAAAAAAAGACATTTCTTCTAGGTTGCCTAATTTTTGGCATATAATTTTTCATAATATTCTCTTATAGTTGCTTGTGTTTCTCTGATTTGGTTGTTATTTCTCCTCATCTTTCACTTCTGATTTTTTTTATTTGAGCCTTCTCTTTCTTTTTCTTTTGATGTATGTGGCTAAAGGTTTATTATTTGTGTTGGTATTTTCAAAGAACCAGCTCTTGGTTTCATTAAGTTGTTCTATTGTTTTTTATTTCTGTTCTAATCTTTATTATTTCCTTCCTTCTCCTGGTTTGGGGTTTTGTTTGTTTGCTTGTTTGTTTTTTTAGCTTCCTTAGGTATAAGTTTAGGTTGTTCATTTAAGATTTATCTTGCTCCTTGAGGTAGTTCTGTATTGCTATAAACGTCCCTCTTACAACAGCTTTATCTGTATCTTAAAGATTTTGGAACATTGTATTTTCATTTGTCTCCATGTATTTTTTTATTTTCTCTTTGATTTCTTAGTTGGCCCTTTCATTGTTTAGTAGCATGTTACTTAACTTCCATATATTTAAGTTCTTTACAGATTTTTTTCTTGTGGATTTCTAGTTTCATAGTGCTGTGGTCGGAAAAGATGTGTGGTATGGCTTCATTTTTTTTTTTTTTTAATTTGTTGAGTCTTGTGGGCTAAAGTGTGATCTATTCTGGAGAATGTTCCACATGCACTTGAAAAGAGTGTGTATTCTGCTTTTTTAGGATGGAATGTTCTGAATATATCCGTTAGATCCATCTGGTCCAATGTGCCATTCAGAGCCACTGTTTTCTTGTTGATTTTCTTTTCGGATTATCTATCCGTCGATGTAAGTGGGGTGTTAAAGTTCCCTGGTATTACTATATTGCTATCAGTTACATCTTTTATGTTTGTTATTAGCTGCTTTATGTATTTGGGTGCTCCCATGCTGTGTGCATAAGTATTTACAATTGTTATATCTTTTTGCTGGGTTGTTCCCTTTATGATTATGTAGTGTCTTTTTTTTTTTTTGTCTCTTATTTTATGTCTTTGTTTTAAAGTCCAATTAAAGAAAATTTTTTTTTTAATTTAACCTCTGTCCTCACCATGGGGCTTGAACTCACAACTCCCAAGAGTTGCATGCTCTGCAGACTGAACCTGCATAAGTACTTGTCTGTTTTGTCCAATATAACTATGGCTAACGCAGCTCTTTCTTTGATCTTCCACTTGCATGATGTTTTTCCATCCCTTTACTTTCAATCTGCATGTGTCTTTAGCTGTGAAATAAGTCTCTTATAGACAATATATTGATGGATCTTGCTTTTTAATCCATTCCATCACCCTATTTCTTTTGGTTGGAGCATTTAGTCCAGTTACATTCAAAGTAATTATTGGTAGGTATGTATTTAAGTGGCATTTGTTAATTGTTTTATGGTTGTCTTTGTAGTTCTTCTCTGGTCCTTTCTTCTCTTGCTCTCTTCTCATGGTTTGGTAGCTTTCTTTAGTGATACACTTGAATTCTTTTCTCTGTATTTTTTTACCGATTGCCAGTTTTTGATTTGTGGTTAGCTTTAGGTTTATATATAAAATCTTTGCATATAATAGTCTATATTAAGTTGATGGTCACTTCGATTTGAACCCATTTTAAAAGCACTGCATTTTTATTTCCTAACCCCATGTTTTTACATATGGTGTCGTACTTTACATCCTTCTATTTCATGAATCCCTTGACCGATTTTTGTATACATACTTAATGTTAGTGCTTTTATGCTTCCTACTTTTCTTGCTCTTATTTATAGTATTTCCACTCTAAGAATCTCCTTTAACATTATTTATCAGGCTGGTTACATGGTGATGAATTCCCTTAATTGTTGTTTGTGTGGGAAACTCTTCATCTCTTCTTCTATTCTGAATGATAGCCTTGCTGGATAGACTATTGTGAGCAGCACATGTTTCACTTTCAGCACTTTGAATATATCACGCTCTTCTCTTCTGGCCCATGAAGTTTCTGCTGAGAAATCAGCTGATAGCATTATGGGGTTTCCCTTGTAAGTAACTATTTTCTTTTCTTTAGCTGCTTTTAAAATTTTCTCTGTATCACTACTTTTTATCATTTAATTATTATGTGTCTTGGTGTGAACCTCCTTGAATTGATTTCATTGGGGGATCTCTGTGCCTCCTGGATCTGGGTTTCTGTGTTCTTCCCAAGATTTGAGAAGTTTTGAGCTATTATTTCTTCAAATAAATTTTCTGCCCCCTTCTTTTCTCTTTTTGAGATCCTTATAGTGTAGATGTTATTACACTTGATGGTGTCACTGAGTTCCCTTAATCTATTCTCATTGTTTTCTTTTTCTTTTTTCTTTATCCTGTTCTGCTTGATTGCTTTCCATTACACTGTCCTCCAGGTCACTGATCCATCCTTCTACTTCCTCTAATTTATTCATTATTCTCTTAGTGAATTTTTAATTTCAGTTACTGAGTTCTTCATCTCTATGTGATTCTTTTTTGTATTTTCTGTCTCTGTTGAGGGTCTCACTAAGGTCCTCCACTCTTTTCTCAAGTTCAGTGATTATGTTTATGACCATTATTTTAAATTCTCTATCAGACATATTGATTGTCTCTGTTTTGTTAACTCTCTTGCTGTGATTTAGTCCTCTTCTTTCATTTGGGACATATTTCTCTATTTCCTCATTTTTGTCTAACTCTCTATGTCTGTTTCTCTGTGTTAGGAAAGTCATGTGAGTCTCCTGCTCTTGAAAGTAGTTGCCTTATGAAGAAAAGTTCCTATAGTGCCCTTCAGGGCAATGTCCCCTCTTCACCAGAACCTGGAGCTTCAGAGGCATCAGCTATGTGTGTTGCATGCCCCTTACCGTTGCGACTGAGTGCTTTTCCCTCTGTCATCTGCGATGGTACTTTTGCCTGTTTCAAGCAGCATTTGGTCCCTTTGTTGTTAGTGGGTCTTTGGACTTGAGTTGGGTCAGACTAGGCATTTGCCAGAACTGTGGTTGCACCAAACTACAGGTCACTCTCTCTTTGTTATCCTCTGAGAGACTTTCATTGGTGGGAGGGGCCTACAGTCAGACTGGGTATCTGCCCCCAGCCCACTGCTGGGACTGCAGTGGAGCTGGTGCATGGGTATATTTCCCTTTCATCAGGGCAACAGTCTTTTTGGAGTGGTGTTGGACACTGGCGGGCTGCTTGCACAGTGCTAGACTTGTGGTGCCTCGTTGGATGGACTGCTGCCTAGGGCAGGTTGGATGGTGTGGGTCTGCAGAATAATGTGGGGGTGGGGCACACTTTTAATTAGTGTAGTGGGTGAGTAGGTTTGCTATGGGAGGGGAGCTGGAGCCACTTTGTAAAGCTACCTAGTGGGGGTTGGAGGGGGCAGTCCACAGGAGAGAACAGGGGTGGGAAGCACTGCTAGCAAGCTACATAGGGAGTGCTTGCAGTAGTTCGGCAGGTGTCTGCATATCCAGGCTGGGGGACAGGGTAAGGAAATGGTGCCCATCAGCTCTTTTGTTCTTGGAGAAGTCTCCTAAATGTCCCTGCTCCACAAGCACACATTCTGCTAGTAAATAAATTAGTAAGTAATCTCCTTTCCATATATACCAGGTGTTTTTCAAACTGAGGTTTCCATGCTATATCTCAATATATATATCTCAATCACAATAGCCAAACAGTGGAAGGAAATTCATGGATGGATGGATGGATCGATAAAGAAAATGTGATATATGAAGACCCTGTGTCTTTATCCACACAAGCACACTATAGAGAATTATTCCACCTTAAAAAAAAGGAAATCTGCTGTTTGAAACAATATGGATGAAACTTGAGGAAATTATGCTAGGTGAAATAAGCCAGATGAAAAACAAATAGTGCATGATCTCACTTATATGTGCAATCTAAAATAGTCAAATGCATAGAAGCAGAGATTAGAATGGTTGTACCCCTTTGGGCCTGGAGAGAAGGGCAAGTGAGATGATGTTCAAAAAGTAAAAGGTTTCAGTTATGCAAGATGTATAAATTATGGAGATCTATGTACAGCAACATGAGTATACTTAATACTGTATTGTATACCTAAAGTGTTCTAAGAGGGTATATCTCAAGTGTTCCCATCATACACAAGAGGCAACTGTGAGGTGATGGATATGTTGATTAGCTTGAATGTGGTGATTATGTTGTTATGTCTACAAAAGCAAGTAGTACATTTTAGATGTATATAGTTTTTGATTGCTAATTATACCTCAGTAAAGCTGTAGGGGGATTAAATTAGAATTTTTGTGGCCAAATTCTTGCATAATTCCTATTGAAAATCTGAAGAGAAATGATCTATCTAGCAATTTAAGGTAGCTACCACAGGAAAGTTCTTAAAATTAGCTGTGATAAGGGGCGCCTGGGTGGCTCAGTGGGTTAAAGCCTCTGCCTTCAGCTCAGGTCATGATCCCGGGGTCCTGGGATCGAGCCCCGCATGGGGCTCTCTGTTCAGCGGGGAGCCTGCTTCCTCCTCTCTCTCTCTCTGCCTGCCTCTCTGGCTACTTGTGATCTGTTAAATAAATAAAATCTTTAAAAAAAAAAAATTAGCTGTGATAAGTATGTTGCTGCTACTTTTGTAATAATTTCCTTTATTGTACCTTTTTGTAGAATTATTACCTTAATGAGAGATGTTCAGTTGCTAATGAGAGACTTGTATCATAGAAATGATAAATAGAATCTATCTCATAGTGCTCGCTTCGGCAGCACATATACTAAAATTGGAACGATACAGAGAAGATTAGCATGGCCCCTGCGCAAGGATGACACGCAAATTCGTGAAGCGTTCCATATTTATTAAAAAAAAAAAAAGAATCTATCTCATATAGAATGATTTAATTTTTAGATTAGCTTATTAGTGTTAACATTGGTTAGAGTTTTAAGTAAAGTTAAATGCTAAAAATAACATAATTTTACCTTAAATTGCCACTGATTTCACACTAGGAGATAATTTGAATAATTTAAGATGAACCTATTTTTAAGCTTGGCCAATGAGAAAAATATCCTCATTTTCCATATTAACTGCATTTATATTACCTTTGTGTAGGTCTTAAAGTTAACTAGGTATGTTTTGTTTGTTCTCAGTGAGTAATAGGATTCTTTGTAGGAAAGCACAGTCAACTCTTAAGCAAAAATGGAATTCCTTAGATGGATATCAACAACTCAAGGAATGGAAAGAAAGACTGGAAAAGTAGGCTTGGAGAGAGGTAGGCTGAGCTACTTCAGAGCTAGCAAGTAGGAACTTGAGGTCTGTCTCTGTGTTGGTCATTTTGGTCAGAGCCCACTGCTAGAATGAATAAACTGCTTTGTCTCTTCATTATCTAAGTAGACAGAATCAAGATTCAGAATTCAGAAGTAGGGTTTTCAGCATCCCTTAAATCCACTTGCCTCTTCCTTTGTATACTAGAGCAGTGAGAGAAGGGGCCTTACACAAGGATTCTCTAGGAACCTTTCCCATTTGCTGTGGCAACACAAAGCCAGTATTGCCTCTCTCCACATTCGTCACAGAAGGTGGAAGGCAGGTGCAGCCTGGACGGAAGCTGAGCCTGTGCAGTACACTGTAATCTCTGTCTCCGGTTTCAAAGCACAGGGCAGCTGCCCATAGGAAACAATGTCATCGGGATTTCTAAACACAGAATTCTAAAGACGGTACGATAAGTTGTCATTAGGCAAAAATTTTCCAGGGACAAGTACTATGTAAAAACTTCCATGAAACTTAGTTCTTTTTTTCATTTATGCAGTGTAAAACTTTTCAATTTCCAGGAATAATATATTCTAAATTGGAAGTTGTTCAATTACTTATATTGACTGAATTTTTCCAATGTCATTTCCTCACAGATGCATATTTGTCTTTCTTGCATTCTGCTCTGTTTCCTGTAAATGGTGATGACATCGAAGTTGGGTTTCCCAGTGACACCCTCTGAGACCCTAGAGAGAGTGAATATGTGAAAGAGAAGTCTAATAAGAGAAGCCAAAATAATTGTGGCTTATTTTAATAGATTCTCTGGCCAGTAACCCCATTTCTGCTTAACATGATTTTCTGTCAGTCTTGAAGTTTTTCTGAACTCTTTATTATTTTCATAAAAACCCATGTTAAAGTACCTTAAAAGTCCTTTTTAAAATTTTCATTCTTTTTCCAGTGAAATGAAATTGTTTCAGATAGCCTACAAGAATATCTTAATGGGATACCTTCTCACAGACTTCTGCCTCTTTCACTTTTTTAGTATTCCATTCTGACATTAAACTTAGTATTTACTTCAAGGAATGTTTCTTTGTGGCATAGATGGAGCAAAAGTATACACAGATACCTGGTAAAATCAGAAATATTCATAAGGAGCCTGTTGAGACATATAAATATATAGAGACATATAAAAATCAAATTTTCCATTTGAGTCATAGTTTACAGCTAGAGGTGTTGTGTAGGTTCGTATTTTGTGTGCAGGATTGTCTTGCCAGCACACCACTGCTCTGCCGCCCCCAGCAGGACGACTGCTTCAGACACTTAGGGGCAGACACACAGTACCTCCCTGCTTCTGAGATGATGGCTCAGGCTTTGCCATACCAAAGTCACAGGCTCCTGTTAGAGAAGGCGTCTTGCCTATGTGGTGAATGTGCCTATTTTAAAGCTTTTTAGAGGTAGAGTAGGGCCTTTGCAAACAAAATTATGCTTTTAAATGTATCTTTAACCACCAGTTCAAATGCCGAGTTAGTCTTGTGACAGTTATTAATTGGTTTGTGAGGTTTAAATTTTGGCCCAAAGTGAGCTCTTTTGCAAATTGTTATTAATGAGTAATGGTTCTACAAAACCGAGAGTAAATTGTGAACTGTTACAATGGTTTCATTCCATAGTTGAGATATCTCAAGTGGGTTATAGTGTTCAGTTATCATTGATTTAATTATTTTCATAAAGGTTTATTGGTAGTTACTTCTATTAAAAAATTCCAGACATCTTATGGATTTTTTTTAGTATTTTTCTGCATTTAGTTTTATTTTTTATTCATTTCATTTTATTTTATTATTTTTTTAAATTTATTTATTTGTCAGAGAGGGTGAGAGAGCGAGCAAGCACAGGCAGACAGAGAGGCAGGCAGAGGCAGATGGAGAAGCAGGCTCCCTGCCGAGCAAGGAACCAGATGTGGGACTCGATCCCAGGACGCTGGGATCATGACCTGAGCCCAAGGCAGCCGCTTAACCAACTGAGCCACCCAGGCGTCCCTTTTTCTTCATTTTAATTCTTTTTTGTTTACAAAGTTAAATTAATAGAGTAAATGTTGATGCTAGAAAATCATATACATGGAATCTTTTCTTATTTTAACTGGAACCTACTAATCTATAATTTAAGATACCAAAATTTTTTAGGTAAGGTGCAACATGCACCTTTAGTCCTTTAGTAATATCTGTGTGGAAAAGATCGGAAGTCTGAATTCCATACGTTAGTGGTTTGTTGTAGCCTGTAGAGAAAGAATGAAAACCACATGTGGTAGGAGACATTAATAGCCCCGATAGCTCTGTTGACAATCTGTTAACATAACATTTTAAAAAGATGAATTTTGGGGGCCAGATTGATACCATTAGGTTCCTCTGCCATTGCAGAACAGTGAAGACAAAAGCACTCACCATCTTAATATTCACAGGACTGTGCTAAAGAATAATGATTTAAGATCAAGACAAGAGTTAACTGCCCACCTCACCAACCAGTGGCCTTCCCCAGGAGCTCTGGATGTCAATGCTGTTGCCTTGGATACGTTGCTTTACCGAAAACACAATAAACAGTGGTATGAGTAAGTGTAATACTTTTTTTTCGAACTAATTACAAATTTAGTTGTACCCAAACACATGGTTATCCACTTTGGTTTCTCACTTATTCTTTCTGAATTCATTATTAACTTAGGGCAAAAGTAGAATTTAAGACTACTTTGGCTTGATAAAGTCAGATTAAGGCAGTGAATATGTTAACGTTTTGAAGCCAAGGCACCCTGGGGAAGTAAAATATCTAAGAAATTCTTATGCAGTATTGTACCAGCTACCTCCTTCTCCCTTAAGTCTTCAGCCAGTCCTTCAATTAAGTCTATGAGCTTGTATTTAATGAGCCATCTATTTTTGAATTTTAGCTTTGGTATTCGTATTTGCCTTAGGATTAATTTTCTTTCTAGTTAGAAAACACAAAATTCCATCTCATGATAGATTGAAAAGATATCGTTCTTGGTGGGTCTGAGAGAGTTTTGTTTATTTTTGAGAAATCTAATTTTTGGAGGCTATAGAAAATATAATCACTCCACCTGTGGGCCATATTCTTTTTGTATTTCTTTGTCCCACTATTTAGGACTGTTACATTAAGTCATAGTGTTGAAATGTTGAGAGAGCTGCATTCCTTTGGAATAGGCTATATTCCTTTGGAGTATCTTCATTTTGAAAGATAACGGAAAAATTGTATTACCTTCTTTTGGCTTTTAGCCACTCTTCCCATCTTGATAACTTTTTCAATATCTTTATTTTCCTCTCTTTGGCTAGTTTTCTAATGATTTGCGTCTGTTCTTCCATCCCCTTCTGTTCTCTCCCTTTCCTCCCTCCTCCCCCTCTGTTTCTTCTCTTCCTCCTTTCTCCCCTCCCTCTTTTTTTTTTTTTTTAATTTCTTCTCCACTCTTCTTTTTAATCCCTTATTTTTAAACCTCACTGGTAGAGCCACACATTTCCATCTGTGCTTCTTAGGGTGCTCTTCACTAGGTAGTTAGTAACCAGACATTTCCAGGGATTGTTTCAGCGTAGGCAATTTCTACCTGCTTTATTTACTGTGTGATTTTTTTCATCTATCAAAGGGAGTACTCAAAATAAGTTTGACCTTCTGTTGCTAAAAAATGCTTCTTTTGCTTGTTTGTTTCACTGATTGCTAGAGATAGGCAGGGAAAAGTGAGCAGACTGCTTACAGAATGAATCAGTAGAACACTCTTCAACATCTACTAACCATGTTGCTCAGTATGATTCCAGGTGTTGACTGAGTCTTTCATGGATTGTACCAAGTTCCCTTATATACTCTCTGAAAGTTATAAACAACTAGAATATATCTTCTTATGTTGGTCGATAATTTTGTTTTTCTATGACATATACAAGTAATAAAAGAATATTAGTTTATTCATATTTCTGATTTCTGATTGAAAAACAGAATCGATTGCAGTAATTGGTCCACTTATCTCTATAACATATGAGATGCTCCTGCTTTTATAATTGTAAAAATATTATAACATTAACTCCTGATATGTTAAAAGACTAATAGTATGCTTTTTATTGCAATAACCACATTGTCACTTTAGATAATAGGAAGTAAAATATTTTAGCCAAAAGACCTGTATGTAGACCTGCCTGTAAGACCTACATGTTGAGGAACCAGTGAGTCTGAGTGGAAGAGTTATTTCTAGTTTACCTTTGCATGTGGTAATAATGACTGGCTTTTATGAAGTATTATGGCAGCAGCAAAAGTAATTGCAGTATCAGACAAAAAAAAAAAAAGAGTAAAATTGTCTGTTGGTCTGTCTAGCATGGATCCAGACTTTATACTCCTTGACTCAACTGCTCCATTAGCTGAAGAGGGAATACTCTTGCCTTCTCAGCATCATCCTTTCATCTGGCCTTACTGTTCATCTTGGTGCTCTTTTAGATGGCCGTGCTACACTCCTGAACAGAATGTATGCATCTGGGGTGTAGTATGGAGATCACTGGACCCAGAGTTTAGGGTCAGGACTTGGAAGTAATCTCTGCTACCCTACTTGCTACCTCTTACCTTCTGCACGTGTAATTCTGGGGGTAATGCCTCTTCAAGTCAGTAATAAATTGCATGGCACCTACTACTTCTCAGGGAATCTTTATTTATATTCTACATAATCTCTTTGGTTTGTATTCTTATATAACTTTGTATCTTCCATGTTTCAGAATATGCATTCGCCCACTGTCCTCAACTCTGCTTTGTTAGAGAGTTTGTAAAAGTTACATAAAATTAAAGTGACCAGCAGATCCCCGGTTCTGAAAATATAATCCCAACTTTTTAAAAATTTTTTAATTTTTTTATTAACATATAATGTATTATTTGCCCCAGGGGTACAGGTCTGTGAATCATTAGTCTTACATATTTCACAGCATTCACCATAGCACATACCCTCCTCAGTGTCTATAACCCAGCCACCCTATCCAACTCCCCCAACCCCCAGCAACCCTCAGTTTGTTTCATGAGATTAAGAGTGTCTTATGGTTTGTCTCCCTCCGGATCCCATCTTGTTTCATTTTTTTCCCTCTACCCCTCCATACCCCCCACGACCCCCTGCCCTGCCTCTCAAATTCCTCATATCAGAGAAATCATATGATAATTATCTTCCTTTGATTGACTTATTTTGCTTAGCATAATACCTAATCCCAACTTTTCAATGTAAAAATAGAGACTGGATTTCCAGAGTAGAGTAGTGCTCAGTAAATCATGTTTGAAACAAATCATTGCTTTTCTCAGGATCTGGTTTTTGCTTCCCCCAAATCTGTACTATAAGCCAAAGCTCTTGAAGTAACCTCATCACTGATTCCTCTTAATTTGACCAGTATCTTCAGCAAGTTTAACAAACATTTATCAAGAACCTACGAATTATGGAACCAGTGGCTAAAACCTCTTAATAAGGAATATTAGTGCTCTGGATAATTTGGAGAAAGAAACTGGCCCTATAATTAGTCATTATGTGATATTATAATTATAATTTCCTGCTAAGAATATGGGATGTCTGCATTTCTCTAGGAGCTCTGTCGAGTTAGCTCCAAAAGGAATGATATTGTGCTGTTTGATTTAATGAATTTCTTGGTCTAGTTGCCATCTCTTTCTTTTTTTTTTAAGATTTTATTTATTTGACAGAGACAGCAGAGTGGGAACACGAGCAGGGGGAGTTGGAGAAGGAGAGGCAGGCTTCCCACTGAGCAGGGATCCAGATGCCATGTGGGGCTCAATCCCAGGACCCTGCTCAATCCCAGGACCCTGGGGTCATGACCTGAGCTGAAGGCAGATGCTTAACAACTGAGCCACCCAGGCGCCCCTCGTTGCTATCTCTTAAAATAAGTGATGGGATAACTTGGCTATGTTATTACCTACTCATAGAAGAATCCTTTTCACAGTAGAATATCTCACACTTATTTTCATTTACTATACTCTTATATATACTATACTATTATACTATACTCTTATACTAAACTTTAAAAAATCTCATTTCCAGTTTTTTCTTGATTATTTAGACCTGGCAAGGTCTAATTAATTATGCTCGGTTTTATATCTTTTCCTTTATCTCAAACATAGGAATATCATGTTAAAATTTTTTAAAGCATTACAGATTGACTATAAAAATTCAACAGTAGGGGCGCCTGGGTGGCTCAGTGGGTTAAAGCCTCTGCCTTCCCCTCAGGTCATGATCCCAGAGTCCTGGGATTGAGCCCTGCATTGGGCTCTCTGCTCCCTGCTTCCCTCTCTGTCTCTGCCTGCCTCTCTGCCTACTTGTGATCTGTCTGTCAAATAAATAAATAAAATCTTAAAAATATATATATATACATATATATATATATATATACATATATATATATATGTAAAATAAAGGGCACCTGGATGGCTCAGTGGGTTAAAGCCTCTGCATTTGGCTCAGGTCTTGATCCCAGGGTCCTGGGATCGAGCCCCACATCGGACTCTCTGCTCAGTGGGGAGCCTGATTCCCCCTCTCTCTCTGCCTGCCTCTCTGCCTACTTGTGATCTCTGTCTATCAAATAAATAAATAAAATCTTTAAAAATAAATAAATAAAAGTAAATTTAAAAAATAAAATAAAATAAACCTCAACAATAAGTAAGTATATAAAACACACACATACAGCAATTGTTTACTTTTTTTTCCCTAGTATGTTCTGTTTAGTGTTTTTTATATGCAAAGTCTAGGCCACATGATCTTGTTAGATACTGGTTTATACTGTTACTAGAGTATATGTTATATAATCTTGTTAGATTATTGCCTAACCCACTCATTTCCATCCTAAAAGATCAGATTCATTGTTCATATTTTTATTTTCTATTTGAGTTTTTTTACTCTTCTAAATTTATCATTGCTTTTAATTTGGCTATCATTCACCAGATTATTGAGAATTATGAGCCTTTATATGCCCTTCATGATCTATGTAGGCTAATTTTTTTGATGACTTATGAGTGGATATAATTACTTCAGATGTCTTATAAGTTCTCTTTCCCATGTACATTTTCCCAGTACTTTTAGAGTAGGACTCCCTGAAGCAATGAGGCTGCAAAAATCTTTCACAGCTTACAAGGTTTGCATTCACCTGACTCACATAGGGCCTTCCCTATCAGGCTCCCATGCATCCTTCCATTAATTTTAGTAGATTAAGAGTATATATTCATTCTGAAAAAGGAAATGCTTATTTTGTTCGTTAAATACATTTCTATGAAAATCAAACCAAGAATAAAAAGAACAGCCCATCACTGGCTCCATGCACATTCATGTGCCTCTACGTCTACAGTGTGCAAATCTGTGTTTTTATTTTCTTCATGTGGATAATGTCTCCTGAGCCTAACACTCTTTTTTGCCCAATGACTACCATGACTACCAGATAATATAAATTATTATTGACCTCACTACATCTATTGGGCAAATAGGTGATGTAAATTATCCACATCATGACTTCTGTTCATTGATATAAAGTTTAAGATTGTAGAAAATTTATTAATAAGTGAATTCAAGCCTATTGCTCAAGTTGCTTTTAATTTGCCTCTATTTGGTATCTGGTTTCCCTGTATAATAGCTTGTATTTGAATGATTTAAAATTTTAAATAATTAGATATTAAAGAAAATGGGTTTTATTACATCTCAGATGCTTATGATACTTGACGTGATTCCTTATCTTACTGTCTGGGGTTCTTTCTTTGATGAAGTAAGATATTGCTATTTTTAAAAATCTGCTTCAGGAAACAGACTGTTGATTGATTTGATGTGCCTCGTGGGTTATGTTTGAATCTTACAGTATGATGTTAAGGAGTCTAGAATTCTAAAATAGACTTAGTGGTGACCTCTTAAAGGCAGAACTCCCACAGACAGTTTACTCCAGGACAACATGCTTGTCAGAAGGAGCCGCCAGTTGTACTGGCAATCAGGTAAGAATATGGAAAACCCATTCCTTGTCATTGTTGCAAACAGCTCGATTAGATTGCTCCCAGATGGTGGCTCTGTAATTATCTTCATGCAAGGAAAATATTACATGGTACTGTTATGAGTATCTTTTGAATAAGGGACTTTACTTTGGCTTGGACTTTCCATTATTACTTCAGAAATCATGGTCTACCAAGTTCTGTTTCTATATTCATTAACATTTGGTTAAGTGAAGCCTATAAAATGCAAGCTTGTTCACTTAATGTAACAAATTGAAGGGTAGATAGTTTCCACAATCACTTTCCATTTGGAAATGTAATATCTAAAAGGAACTTCGGTAGGTAATGCAGAAAGTTCATTTTGTGTTACTTTTATCAGAGGAGGCTTTTCTAGGCTTTCCTCCCTGAAGCTAGTGACAATCCTACATTGCTGTGAACATGTGCCGACGAGCTCTCAGTCCTTATAATTTTCAAATTAATTTTATGTCTTTTTTGCCTCTGGGTATTTTGTTTGTAAATATTTCTAGAATTTTTTAAATTTAATATTAACTATCAAGTTTCCTATGATGAAACTCATTTAAAGCCAAAAGTATAAAAACAAGCCTTCTACCTATTAGGCACAGAAAAATAATTAGGAAAAAAAATGTATAACTTTGTTGAATTCCTGCATTCCTACTTTCTTCTGTAGCTAAAGAAATAAACTTTTAATGAAAGTCAAGTAAAATTTTCAGTGATATAATTCAGCACTGTATAGTTTCCATGGTTAGTCTCAGCCATAAGGCTGCTCTTTAGGAAGGTTTTTAATAAAACAGAAAACTAATTTTTTTTCTTTCTGTACTGAAGAAGGAAATAGCCTAGATAGGGGACAGAATTAGAGCCAGGCTACCAGGTTAAAATCTGATCTCTTGAGGGCGCCTAGATGGCTCAGTGGATTAAAGCCTCTGCCTTCAGCTCAGGTCATGATCCCAGGGTCCTGGGATCGAGCCCCACATCAGGCTCTCAGAGAACTCAGTGGGGAGCCTGCTTCCTCCTCTCTCTCTCTGCCCGTCTCTGCCTGTCAAATAAATAAATAAACTCTTTAAAAAAAAAAAATCTGATCTCTTCATTGTGCCCCAGTTTATTCTGTATAAAATGGGAATAGTTGTAATTCCAACCTCTCAGGGTAGTTGTGAGGATTAAATAAGTTAATATATATAAAATGTGTAGGGCCAGTACCTAGCATTTGGTAAGCATTATATAAATACTGGGTATCCTTCTTTATTACATGTTATATAGCTCATATGTGTCTTATCTATTGTAATAATTATCAGTGGTTTCCCACAATAGTATTTCCTGCTACTTAAAAATATAACTAAGAACTCTTATACTTGACATTTGAAAAGTCATCATGTATAAAATGAGAACACTGCCCACATTGTGAAGTGGTAAAATTATTCCATCATCTCATCCTTCATTTCTTAGATGAAAAAAACAAATAGATACTGTTGTATATATCCCCTCATACATAATATATACTTTCAATACATTTGTAAGTTTACTGTGTATGTGTGAATAGAGAGTAGCTCTGCCATTGATCATTTAAATTATATATATACTTTCCTGTAATGTTATCATTGAATATATGACATCTCTAAGAAATTAGTTAGGATTTGGCTACCTTGGGTAATAGAGGTTAAACCTGAAAAGTATATTCTTTCTCCTGGATCACATGTATTTGGAAATAATAATGAATTCCATTCTCTTCTTGAAATGTCAGTAATACCAAAGCTGCATGCATTTCTTGAGTTGTTTTTATCCTGACAAAACAAATATGAGGAAGGTGTAATAATAAGCCTTAATAACTTCCCATTTATAACTGAATTTTTCCTCTATTATAATTCATTTCTCATTAATTTGTTTAATGGAATTGAGCTCACAGTAGCAAATACACAAGGGAAGGAGGTTATCTTAATAGTGTATTAACAGAAACAGCTATGTTCTACATTTTTAAACTTCTAAATTGCAGGAATTTGTGATAATTTGTAATTATTATTATGTAAAAACCGTCTGTAAGAATATCAAAACATTGAAGAATGTTTAAGTGCCTAGGAAATACTAGGTCATTATTAAATTATGTCATTTTGGTTTCTGCATTAAGAATAATCTGTAGATTTTCTGCTTCTATGAAAATTGATAATAACCAGAAGGTTGCCAATTTCTCACGAGCGAAATAATCAAAATTGGTTAAAGGATTTAAATTAGTTTGACAAATTGTTTTCCTTTTTCAATAGATTAAACACACAGGCCTCCCCAGAGTGTGGAGGGAAAACTATAATGGAGATCATATTGTAGCAACAATAGAAGCAGAGTTTAGGGGAAGAACTGGGGAGAAATAAACCAGAAATTCAATAAATTGAAGCAAATCATTGAAAAATATCTCTAGAAATTCTTTTTTGTGAGAAGAAATCCAAGTAGTATTTCACCCTTGTTTTACAGAAAAAGTTATCAAAGTCTTGACCAGTTATCAGCTGAAGTCAGCCTTTCTCAGACTTCACTGGATCCAGGTCAGTCACAAGAAGGAGATGGGAAACAAGACACATTAAATTTAATCAGTGAAGGTAAGAGAAACAAAATCTATTTGAAAATTATTATTTCCTGCATTGTGTATGCTTTGGTTGCAGAATGCGAACAGCAGCAGTGATGTTTCACTGCTGTGAAGCATGCTAGGAATGAAGCTGCAGGAGGATTAAAAAGGTCTGCTTTGGTCTTTTTAAACCTATGCCCATTGGGCTTTCTGTGTCTCTCCCCAGTACTAAAACGACTTTTATCAAGGGGGTCCCCCACTGCAGTTCAAAAGTCAGTGCTCCGCCTTTGTTCTGTTAAACTGCATAGCAGCTTTGGATACAGCTGACCACTTCCTCATTCTTGAGTCACTTTTAGTAGCTCATTTTTTGGGTATTTTGAATACCTTGGGAATGAATATGAGAGTTGCAGCTTTTCCTGCTCCTGCTTTCGGCTGTGCTTTGTCCACCCCTCTTTCCCTTGTTCCGCATCTTCCTGCACCACATCTTGGTTCAATAACAAAACATTTCAGGCCAGTTTCTGTGATGACATTTCATTGTCTAAGACTCAACCTGTGCATTTTTAAACTCCAGTAGCTTAGCTGGTTCAGAGTTACTTCTTCTCCTGCCCCCAGCACAGGCTCAGGCTGTGACTCTAGCACTTCGGGCTGGATAAATGGTGCTGGAATGATACGGTGCTCAGGTCTTTTATCTCTGCCTCCCAGTTCTCTGCCCTGCCAGTGTGTGTGAGTTGGGGCTGGGGAAGAGTTCCCAACTGCAGGGGGACCTGCACTACTCTGGGCCTCCAGTTCCTCCTGCCTGCTCCACGGCAGTACATAGCACCACCAGCCACATCACTACATTCGCCTCCTCCCCCTTACCACTCCACGTCCGCTTACTAGGAAGTCCTGTCAGTGTTCCCTGCCACACACGCTGTCTACGCTGATTCTTCATCATCTTCACTGTTACTACCTTCGTCTCAGCCGCGTGGGGCAAGCTGCATGGATGGACTACTGCCACGGCTCGCTCTTGGGTCTTTTCTTCTCTCATTCTTGTCCCCTCATAGCCCATTCTCCATATAGTCATCAGTGATCTTAGAAAACATAAGTGAGAAAATATTATACCCAAACGTAAAACTCTCCAGGGGCTCTCAGTGACATTCAGAATACAATCCAGACTGCTTATCATGGCCTCCTGTATGATCATGTCCTTGCCAGCTTCTGCCTCCCCTTGTACCCTCCACCCAGCAAACTGACCTTCTAGCTGTTCCTTCAGGTTGGTTCCTGCCTCAGCTGTCTTTGCACTTGTCTTTCTTAGTGCCCTGAAACTTCTTTCTTAAAGTCTTTGAATGGTAACATTTATCAGGTCTCTATTGAAATATCGCTTTAAAGAAGTTTTCATTGACTGCCATCCCTTAAATAACCATCATCTCCATATCCATGTTTACCCACCCCAGGCACTCTATCACACTGTCCTCTGTTACACTATGATTCTTTTCCCCAGATCCCTGCTAAAATGTATGCTTCATGAGGGAAGGAATCTTGTCCATATTTTCCACCAGTGTATTACCAGAGCCTGTCACATTATAGACGATTATTGATAGAGTTGATAGAGTAAGTATATAATGAATGAATGTCATAGAATGTGAGGAACAAAGTAGAGATTAGTATAGAGTAAAAATTCAATTAACAAGAAGGCTCAGGGGGCACCTGGGTGGCTCAGTGGGTTAAAGCCTGTGCCTTCGGCTCAGGTCATAGTCCCAGGGTCCTGGGATGGAGCCTGGCATCGGGCTCTCTACTCAGCAGGGAGCCTGCTTCCTCCTCTCTCTCTCTGCCTGCCTCTCTGCCTACTTGTGATCTCTCTCTCTGTCAAATAAATAAATTAAAACAAACAAACAAACAAACAGGAAGGCTCAGGCAATGGGAAATTATGTTAAGCTGAATTTTTTGCTTCTTTAAGATAGTTGTTGAAATGTTCTCAGAGGGCTGTAAGTCTATTTTAATAGTTTAGTAAATAGTGTATACTGACTAAAAATGAACTTTTTTTGATGATGTGGATAATAAAGATAGCAAAATAGAGTATCCTAGTGGCACAAATGTAGGTGGAGGAGAGTAAACTGAATTCACTCTCATAATTTAGAATATGTATATTTTAAAAATTAATCCATGGGTAATTTTTATACTATAAAAACATATATATATATATATACATATATATGTATATGTATATATGAGTGATGAATGGGTGAAGCATAGAGAATCTTTAGGGCAGTGAAACTATTCTGTATGATACAAAAATGGTAGATACTTGTCATTATAAATTTGTCCAACCCATAGAACGTATAGCACCAAGAGTGAACCCCAGTGTAAACTGTGAACCCTGGTTCATAATGATGTGTTTGCATAGGTTTATCAGTTGTAACCAGTGTCCCACTCTGGTGGGGGATGTTCCGAAGAGGAGGCTTTGTATGGAGATATGGAAAATCTTGGCACATTCTGCTCAATTTTGCTGTGAACCTAAAATGACTCTAAAAAATAAAGTGTATGAATACACAGAGACAGGAAGAGTGAAGTACTGACTTTAAGAATTCAAGGTTAATTAACAGATTAAGTATGACTTCCAGAATTTCCCTACCCAAATAGCTAATAAAATGATCAAAAAAAGAAAATGTTTGTCAAAAAATTTACCAACTAAAACATAGCAACAAAAAAGAGCTGTAATATATTTAGGATAGTGTAAAACTTTAAAGAAAATTTATTTTATTTTTTAAAGATTTATTTATTTATTTGGGAGGATGGGGCAGAAGCAGAGGGAGAGAGAGAATCTCAAGCAGGACACCCCCCCTCCCCCCGCGCCACTACCCTCCCCCACCCGGCCCTGAGTGCAGAGCCCAGGGCCAGGCTCAATCTCATGACCTTGAGATCGTGACCTGAGTCAAAATCAAGAGTCGGACATTTAACTGACTGAGACACCCAGGTGTCCCACTAAAGAAATTTTTTTAAAACTTGAAGGATACACACACATTCTTTCTACCCATAGTATCCTTCCAGCCCTCCCATAAAAACCATATAGTAAGGAAACTGTACTTTGATACACTGATACAAGAGTGTCCTTTAGTTAAAATTTTCACAAACCAGCCAAATCAGCTAACTCTCCTGTGTGTACAAAATTATTATTCTTTAAAAAAAATCATCTAAGTTGAGAAAAACAATTCTGCTGATGAAACCCTCCCCCAGGAAAATAGTAGTGAAGCAGGAAAAAAAAAAGACTATAGTACAACCATATGATTTTATTAAGTATCCTTAAACAAGCATCTAAAGCTATGATATCATTTTAAATTAGAAATCAAAAACTAGGAACAGCAATGTTCAAGAGGGGTGCCTGGGTGGCTCAATTAGTTAAGCATCCAGTTCTTGATTTGAACTCAGGTCATGGGCTCAGGGTCATGAGATCAAGCCTTGCACACAGCTCCAAACTCAGTGGGGAGTCTGCTTGGGATATCCTTTCCCTCACTCCCCTGTCCCCCCACACCTGACCTCCCAGCATGTGATCACTCTCTCTCTCTCTCTCTCAAAAAAAAAAAAATGTTTAAGAAACAGGAAGAAATGAATTGATAGTTCATTACTCTAGAAGAAATGGCAGAAAAGGCAAAATTGTATCAGAAGAAAATATTAAAGAACAGCTGTCTAAAGAATAGATTTGAAAGAGAACTAAATATACAACATTGAAGAAAGGCAGGAGAGAATGAAAATGTGACGTAGAAAGAAGTAAAATGAGTCAGGAAGTGTTTGAATTAGAAGTCAAGCAAAGAAGAGAATAATTTAGGGGCACGGGGGTGGCTCAGTCAGTTAAGCATCTGACTCTTGATTTTGGTTCAGGTCATGATCTCAAGATGGTGAGATTGAGCCATACATTGGCGGGGGGAGGGTGTGTGTGTCCACACTCAGCCGAGAGTCTGTTGGAGATTCGCTCTCTCCTCCCTCTGCCCCTCCCCCTGCTCACACATGCATGCTCTCCCTCTCTAAATAAATCAATCTTATTTAAAAAAAGAAGGTAAGATTTTTGTGTCAGTAGAGTCACTGAAGAAGGTAAAACAGTGGAGCAGAACTAATAATGAGTCTGTAATCTGAGAAAAATGTCTGGAAATAAAAGACTGAAATCTACAAATTGACAGGGCTGACAAAGTGCCTGAGAAAATTACCTGTATTAATCAACTCCCAAGTTGTATCTACTAAAATTATTAGATATTAATAAAAAAGAAAACATATTCAGGGCTTCTAGGCAAAAAGATCAAATAGCTTATAAGGGGAAGAGACTGAGACTAGCATTACACTTCTTTGGTTGTATAAAGGTAACAGAACAAAACTACAAACCATTCCAAATAACATGAAGTTAAAACAAAAAAAGACTTGTTATCATATAAGAAAAGAAATAGCAAGTAGGAAATATAATCTGGAATTATGAATTTCTAAAAAATAATAAAAACAGCATAGCAGACTTTGTGAGATATACTTAAAGCAGTAGCCAGAGGAAATTAATAATTTTTATATACTTTTTCATTAATAATGAAAGAAAATAAATGAATTAAGTTTCTCAGCCCAAAATGGTAGAAAAAGAACAAGGTAAATAAAAAGCCAATGAAGAAAATAATAAAGGTGAAACCATAAATTGATATAAATAGTTCTAATTGATAAAACCATTTTTTAATTAACAAAATTGGGACCTAGCTAATTTAATCATAGAGGAAGAAAGAACAAATAAATGAAAATGTTGGGGATAAGAATGACCTGATAAATACAGTATGAAAAATTTTAAAAATTATAGACCAGTATCACTTATCCATATTGATATAAAGGTTCTAAATAATATATTAGTGAGAAGAATATAGCAACACATAAAGAAATGATACATGACTGTGCAGATTTAATCCAGGAATGTGAGGTTGATTCAATATTAGGAAATCTATTAATATGATACCATATTCATAGATCTAAGATAGAAAAAGTTATCCCCACAGATGGCCAGAAAAGCCCTGGACAGAATTCAACACCTGTGTGACACAAACACTGAGGACAAAAGAACTGAATAATACTTCCTTTCCACGAGTATGTGTGAATATCTCTGTCTGGAAGCCAGCATCTTACTTAATGGGGAGATACTAAGATACCGGTTGATTCCACTACTTATTTAACATTATACTAGAGGTAGTAGCTAATGGCATTTAAGGAAGAAACGTCTTAGAGACATAAAAATTGGATTTTTGCAGACGATAGCATGAACCTGGAAAATGAGAAATAATACTACACAATAAAAGTCCTATAAAGTAGCAAAATATAAAATTATACAGAAATCAATAGCTTTCACATGTACAAGCAATAAGCAATGAGAGACTATTAGTTGTAGGGAAGAATTTAAATAGCAACAGAGAAGATAAAATATTTAGACTATTTCTTGTTAAATTTATTCCTTTTGTGAGAAAAGCTAGAAAGCATTCTTAAGAGACACAAAAGTAGAGTCAAGGAAATGGAAAGAGATCCTTTAAGTCTTCCCTAAGTTAATGTAAAGTTAACACACTCCTACAAATGCTTTTATTTTCAAATCCAGCAATCATACATCTCGGAATTCACTCCAAAGAAATACTTAAATGATACAGAAATACATAGGCACAAGATTATCCTGCTCATTCAGTATTCCCTCGCATTCTGCGCTTTTCCCTGAATGCTTATCACGTTTTGAGGAATTTCTCTAGCTACCCTTTTTAGAACTGAACTTCCTATTTTGAGGTAATTATGGATTCACATGTGGTGAAAATCCATGTACCCTTCACCAGTTTGGCTCCATGGTGACATGTTACAAAACTGTAGTGTAACCTCCCATCCAGGAAACTGACAATACAGTGCATTGATTTCATTCAAATGTACACGCCGTCCTCAGTGTGTTTTTAGTTCCATGCAGTTTGATCACACTCATAGGTGTGTGTCTACGTTGCCACAGCCAAGATACAGAACACGGGCACCATCCCAAGGATCCCTTGTATTACTAATCATACCTACCTCCTTCCCAGCCTTGCCCTATGTCTGTCCCTTCCCCAACCCATGGCAATGCTAATATGTCCTCCATGACTGGCATTTTGTCATTGAATTATGAAGAGTACCGTATAAATCAGACAGTATACAGCCCGTTGGGATTAGCTTTTTTTTACTCAGCAAAGCTCCCCTGAGATCTTTCCAAGTTGTTAAATGTATCAGTGACTTATTCCTTTATTTGTAAAAAAAATTCCATAATATGTATTATCACATTTTTGAAAAAAAAACAACAACCCACTCATTGAAGGATATCTGAGTTTCTATTTAGGGGCTGTAAAACTCTACTCTCATCTGAATGTCTGTGTTCCCCAAATTCATAATCTCTGGTGTGATGATAGAAGAATATGGGAGGTGATTAGGTCACAAGGGTGGAGCCCTCATGAATTCATTAGCTTTCTTAAGAGGCCCAGAGAGCTCCCTGACCTCTTTAGTCACGTTGGGACACAGCGAGAACCTGCTGTGAACCAGGAAAAACAGGCCAGTCACTAGACACAGGACCCACAGGTAACTGCCTCTGAGATTTCCCAGCATCCAGAATGCTGAGAAATGAGAAACAGTAAATACCTTTCTGTGGTTTTTAACCACTCAGCTGATGGTATTTCTGTGAGAGCAGCCTGAATGGCCTATGCTGCAGTGAACATTGGTTTGCAAATTTTTCTGTGAACCTAACTCCATTTTTCTAGAATGAATACCGACTCTTGATTTGAGCTCAGGGTATGATCTCAGGTCCTGAGATTGAGCCCCACATCAGGCTCTGCGTTCAGCCTGCCAGAGATTCTCTCTCTTCCTCGCCCTCCGCCCCTCCCCCAACTTATGCATGCATGCTCTCTAAATAAATAAATACATAAATAAAATCTTATAAGAAGTTAAGGTGGTACCATAATTGTTGGTAGAAAAGGGTGAGAAGTTGGCATTTTTTTTCAAGGATTGGTTAAGCCCTTGAATCTAGGATGCCTTGGGTTTTAAAATACACCCGTATTTAATTTAGCCTCAAAAAAGAGAAGCAGCAGCCAATAATTAAATCATAACACATTGTCTACATATATCTTAGCATTTTTTATATTTATTTTGAGAGATCCTTGGGGCACCAGGATAGCTCCGCCCATTGGGACCTAACTCTTGATTTCACCTCAGGTCGTTGTCTCAGGGTCATGGGTTCAAGGCCCTTATTGGGTTCTGTGTTCAGCACAGTCGGCTTGGAATGCTCTCTCTCGCTGTCCCTCTGACCCTCCCCCTGCTTGCACACATTCTTTCTCTAAAAGAAGAAGACCTTTAGACTTTTAAAAAACTTTTATTGTAATTCACATAACATAAAACTGACCATTGTAAAGTGGTGTTTAGTGTACTCAGTGTTGTACAACCATCGCCACTAATTCCAGAACTTCGTCATTACCCAGTAAAGAAGCCCTGCATCTATTAGTAGTTGGTCCCAATTCCTCCCTGCCCCCATCTCTGGGTAACTACTCATCTACTTTTTGTCTCTTTGGGTTTGTCTGTTCTGGACATTACATATAATAAAGTCATACAGTATGTAGCTGTTTTGGTCTAGGTTTTTCGTTCTTCTTTTTCTTAAGTAGGTTCCATGCCCGTAATGGAGCCCAGTGCAGGGCTTGAATTCATAACCCTGAGATCAGGACCTGAGCTGAGACCAAGAATCAGAAGCTTGGGGCACCAGGTAGCTCAATTGGGGGTCTGCCTTCAGCTTGGGTCATATTGTTGGGGTCCTGGGATTGAGCACATTGTCGGGCTTCCTACAGTGGGGAGCCTGCTTCTCCCTTTCTATCCACCTGTGGTCCCTGTCCTCTCTCTCTCTCTCAAATGAATAATTAAACTCTTATAAAAAAAAGAAGCTTAACTGACCAAGACACCCAGGCACCCTCTGTCTAGGTTCTCTGACTTAGCATTGTGTTTTCACAGTTTGTCCACGTTGCAGCAAGTATCAGTGCTTCATTCCCTTTTATGCACAAATAATATTCCATTGTATGGATATACCACAATTTATCCATTCATCATTTGGACATTTGGATAGTTTGCACTTCGGGGATGTTATTAATAATGCTGCTATGAACATTCATGTACAGGTTTTTGTGTGAATATATATTTTTATTTCTCTTGGGTATATAACTAGGAATAGAATTGGCTGGAACATGTTTTAATCATTTGAGGAACTGCCATACTTTTTCAAAGTGATTGTAGCATTTTATAGTCCCACCAGCAATGGGGGTTTCATTTTCTCCACACCTTGACCAATGTTTGTTATTGATGGTCTTTTTAATTATACCATCTAGTGTGTGCGAAGTGGAATTTTGTGTTGTTGTTGTTGTTTTTTAAAGATTTTATTTATTTATTTGACAGAGAGAGATCACAAGTAGGCAGAGAGGCAGGCAGAGAGAGAGAGGAGGAAGCAGGCTCCCTGCCAAGCAGAGTCCGATGCGGGGCTCGATCCCAGGACCCTGAGATCATGACCTGAGCCAAAGGCAGCGGCTTAACCCACTGAGCCACCCAGGCACCCCAGAATTTTGTGGTTTTGATTTGCATTGCCCTAATGTGTATAATGTTGAACATCTTTTCATGTGCTTATTGGCCATTTGTATATCATCTTCAGATAAATGTCTGTTCAACTCCTCTATTTAAAAATTGCATTGCCTTTTTTGAGTTGCAATAGTGTATTTTGGATAGTAGACCCTTTCAGATGTATGGTTTGCAGAATGTCTTTCTACTTGCTTGCTAGTGTTGACTCACAGATTTTTAATTTTGACACAGTCCCATTTAACTAGTTTTCCTTTCGGTTGCTTGTCTTTTTGGTGTCCCATCTAAGAAATATTGCTTAATTCAAGGTCATGCAGATTTACTTCTATGTTTCTTTTTCAGGGTTTTATAGTTTTAGAGCTTACATTTAGGTCTTTGATCTATTTTAAGTTTTTGTATATGGTGTGAGCTAATTGTCCGACTTGATTCTTTTGCAGGTAGATATTCCATTGCCCCTGGACCATTTGTTGAAAAAATTATCCTTTCCCCAATTAAATTGGAATTCTTGCTGAAATGCATTACCCATATATATGTATGGGTTTATTTCTAGATTCTCAGTTCTGATTTGTTGGTCTGTTGGCCTCTACCAGTGCTACATTATCCATTGTATAGTAGCACACTGTCTTGCTTTATAGTTAAGTTTGGAAATTAGGACAACTTTGTTTCTTTTCAAGATTGTTTTGGCTATTCAGGCTCCACTGAATTTCCATATGGATCTTAGAATCAACTTGTCATTTCTGAAAAAAAGGCAGTTAGAATTTTGATGGGGATGACACTGAATCTGTAGATTAATTTGGGAAATATTGCCATCTTAATATTGTCGTTTAACCCATGGAAAAATGGAATGTTTTCCCACTTATTTCAACCTTGATTTTTTTTTCAACAATAGTTTGTAGTTGTCAATGTACAACTCTTGCACATCTTTATTTGAATTTATTTCTAGGTATTTTATTCTTTTAGATTCTATTGTTAATGGAATTATTTTCTTAATTTCATTTTCTGGTCATTCATTGCTTCTTTCATTTTTAGACTTTAAGCGTAGATTTAAAAAATTCATGTCATTGGGGCGCCTGGGTGGCTCAGTGGGTTAAAGCCTCTGCCTTCGGTCCAGGTCATGATCTCAGGGTCTTGGGATTGAGCCCCGCATTGGGCTCTCTGCTCAGCAGGGAGCCTGCTTCCCTCTCTCTCTGCCTGCCTCTCTGCCTACTTGTGATCTCTGTCTGCCAAATAAATAAAATCTTAAAAGAAAAAAAAAAAAGATAAATATTTAAAAAAAAAATTCATGTCACTCCTCTGTACCTATAAGGAAAAGAAAAGTGAATTCAGTTGCAAAGAACTCCATATTCATAGTCAATCTCTTCTGAATATGAAGACAGACATTGGCTGTGTGTGTTCACAGTATCATTCTCTGTGCCAACAGCGAACCATTTCCTAACATAATCCAGGTATCCTGGAAATCAATACCTAGAAGTAGAGATCCTTCTGATTCTCTTTTACAGCTCTACAGTACCTCATTGTGTAACCATTTTAGACATTTAGATTTTCATCTTTTGCATTACTGTATGATAATCTTTATATTAAAAAATGTTCTCTAGTATATATTCCCAAAGAATTGCAAACAAGACTCAAACAGATACTGGTGTGCCAATGTGTGCAGCAGCATTGTTTACAGTACTCAAAAGGTAGACACAACCCAAGTGTCCATACAGATAAATAAACAAAAAGTAGTGTAAACATACAGTGGAATACTGCTCAGCCATGAAAAAGGAGTAAGGTTCTGACACATACTACAACATGGATGAACCTGAGAAAACATGCTAAGGGAAATAAAGCCAGACACAAAAGGGCAAATATTGTATGATTCCACTTGTAAGAATGATGTATGATAGGCAGATTCATTGACAGTAGATTGGAGTTTCCAGAGACTGGGAGCGAGGGGACAATGGATACTTATTGATTAAATGGATATAAAATTTGTTTGGGGTAATGAAAATTTTTGGAAATAGAGGTGATGGTTGCACAATACTGTGGATGTAATTAATGCTACTGAATTGTACATTTAAAGTATGAAATTTGGAAAGACCATCTAAAGCAGTTGAATTCCAGGAGCATTTAACAAGAATCCCAGAAAGATGATTCTGGACTGAAATGGGTCAGAAAGCTTAAACATTAAAAGGGTCCTTGACACATCTAAATGTTTGGACCCTGAAATAACACAATAAACATTTTAACTTGGAATTTAACAATTACTGTTCCGTATCTTTTCCTAATGTTATATTTTCCTGTATTGTGCTTGTCAGCAAAATTACGAAGTTAACATAGCTAGTCATCTTTGGTATTTTACAAAGGAAAGGCTTAGAGAAGACGCCTTTCTTAAGGTCATACAGTTAAAAGACAAAGGAGCTCTCTGGGTCCCCATACTGTTCTTACAAAATCATGATTTGTTAATTATATAATTATTTAATGAGCATCTCCTATGTGCTCGGCACTGGGAATATAATAAAGAACACAAATTCCATGTCCTTTCTCAGTGTATGCTTTAGAAGAATAGAGAGCCCCACAATTATCATACAGTATAACTAGGTAGGTTAGAGTTCAAAGGACTGTAGAAACACTTCAGAGGGGCCATTTGAAACTATAGATAGCATTCAGAAACACCTGCCGTCTGGTTCAGTTTAGACTTCTATAACTGTGTAAGCAAAACTTAAGCTTTTTATCTACTTTGGAAACCTGCTAATTTTCAAAGATCTCAGCCCTTCACAGCCTCAAACCAGCCACTTCTAGCTGGTATTTGCAAACTTAACCATTTGTGGACAGAACCTGTGTTCCCCAGCTGTGAAAACAGATCTGCCAGTCTTCCTCACGGGCCTACTGGAGTCCAGGACGTGACAAAGTTCCTGAGGCAAAGTAGAAGCTGAATAAATGTTCAGTAAGTGGGCTGAAGCTCTCCCAATCCAGTCCTCCTCCTGAACTGAAGCAGTTTTGCTTCTGCTGCGTTACTTAACCTACACAGGGATTTCCTGGTATTTCTGTGGCCTGGGCATTGGTACTGTTAGTTTATTATCCTTTACTAAGTGAACATGAACATACTCTGGAAAAAAGGTAAAGTTTTTATTTTCGTCCTAAAACATAGTATCTCAAACTTCCATAACTAGAACTGTTATGAGGAGCACACATAATCCTCTGGTAATGTTTTTTGAGGGATGGCATTGAAGTTACGGAAATATATAACTGGGTAAGTTTGGAGTACTTTGTAAAGTTATGTAAGTTTTTAGTTTTATAGGATCTTTTGGTAACATTCTTCAAGGGCAATTAAATATTTGTTATTTAATCTTAACTTTCAGGTAAAGAAGATACCCCCTCATTACTCGGTCTCTGTGGATCTCTAACATCAGTGGCAAGTTACAAATCTCTAACAAGTCTCAAATCTAATGACTACCTTGCAAGTCCCACAACAGAGATGACGAGTCCAGGCCTAACTCCATCCTGAAAAATTTTATGTCAGAGCCAGAAGTTTTTATGTTGCAAATGTTCTATTTACATAAGTTTGACTGCTGGGAAAACCTTTGGGATTTTATATTGTTCTGGCACATGTCTGGAATTCTATTGCTTCTATTAGAGGATTCAGTCCACTCCATGTGCCCTTCTGAGAGAAAATGATCCTGCCATTTTAAGATTCTTATATTTGTCACTGAGGAAGTTTAAAAATGAATAGGCTTAAAAAACTTTCAAATATCCTCTAAATTAATAATCCATTGCAAATTGTGACGTAAATTTATTATCCAGCTGATTCTCATGTATTTAAATGTACCATAATTGCCAAAGACCGAGTTCAAGGTTTTGTTCCAGAGACAAAGCTAAGTATTTTCTTTTACTTTTATTCAGTGATTACATTTTCTAAAAAATGACTTAATTTCATTTTTCATTCATTTCTTCCTAGGTTCTGATGTTTAAATGCCTTATTTTTTTTATAAGGAGGAAGTTCTCAGCTGGTTTCGTAGTGGCTTACTCACTTTTTCTTTAATAGTTATCATTTGGTACAACATTCCATTACCATTTTATAAATTTTGTAGGAATGTGTCTTTAGGCCATTACTAAATTTGTCAGGGTCATAGGGAAAGTGTTTTACACCATTTTGGTAAAATGAATATACTGTTTTCCCAAGATTTTCTTAAAAGGCTATTTAAAAATATCAAATATTCCTCAGTAGTTGGAAACATTTAAAAATGTAGAACAGATGTTGAAAAGTATTTTATTAGGAAAGACTTCGAGTCCATATAAGGATTTGAGAACCTTCAAGTAAGGATCACTAGAGTCTTACCATACTCAACAATATGTCTGACATACAGTGCTATTTTGTTCTCCCTTGTGTGCAACAATGAATCATGCCATGTTAATGTTAAAAACCGATGTTAATCTTTGAAATTCCTACACTTCTATAGGTAAATTATGCGCTATAAAATCTTTTTGCAGTTTTGGGAATTTATAGATTTCACCCATCAAAATCCCACCATGTTGAAAGAGAAAATGTCTGAAGTATATTTTCTATCGTTAAGTACCATGAGGAAAACACGACCAGTTGTGCCAAAGAAGTTTTATACATTGTTTACATGAAGAGGACACAATACTTAATGGGGACTTCATATGCTATTTTTGTTTATTAATAAAACATTACATTCAAACTCAGTAGCTTGACATGTAGGAACAGTACAACAATTTATCAGAGGAGGCAAGAGCGCTGAACTTACTACATCATTCTTTGTATTAGAATGTAGGAGTGTGTTGGTTCTCTGCAAGATTTAGGAGCTTTATTCTCATAATTTGGAATTTAAGATAATAAATAACAAGAATGCCAGTCTTATGAAAAGTTTAAATGAAGTCATTTCAGGGACAAAGGAGGCCTGGAAGCCATTAAAATAAGTTATCCTAGAAGTACCAGAACATACTCAGAGCTTTTACTCCTTTAGATTAAGGCTTTAGTACTTGTAAAAATGCAAATATTCTTGAAAAATGGTACCTTTAACAATTTAGTGGTACCTACTCTTAATTCTGAATACCTTATTATGAGTGAGGTACCCAAAGCAATTATTAGTGAGCACGGGGATGGAAGGAAGATACAAAATGAGGACAGTGGAAACCTTGGGAGGAGGGAGAAGGAAATGGCTAAGGAGAGGAACTTGAAAATTCTTAGGTTGGCCTTAAGCTCTATTGCTGCCTTCCTAAAAAACGATCAGAATGTTTCAAATGCTTTATCCATGGTCCACTCTCAACTGATATTTATTGTTCCTCAGTAATTTAAAAAAATCATTGTTAAATTTTTTTCCATACATTTTTATAATAGAGAAAGGAAATTCAAGATTCCATAATTGATCACATTTTCCAGATTTGTCTAATGCATACAGTAACTTGTGCATCTTAACATGCTGCTATATGCAGATTTAAATATGACATCTGAGGATCATGACTTTTCCTCCTTTCTTGGAGCTCCTGGTATAAAATTCATCTGCTAATGTGAATTCAGGTTTCTATACAGTTCATTTCACACTAGTTATACATGTAGTTAATGTTTGCATGAAGAAACAATGTATGTCTCAATCTTTAATTTTAGATGGTGGTGTTTACTGTTTACACACCCTACCCAAAACAGAATGCTGAATTATATGCTAATAATTCCATGTGTATTTTGTTGCCTTGATGTACTATACTTGTTGCATGTATATTAAAAGTTTTGTACCATGCATTAGTAGTTATATTTTTTCCTTCAAACAAGTGACTGGATTCAAGTTGTACACTGAACTTTGTTTTAGCAACTATGGTAAGTGTATATTACTCAGCACTAAAATATTAATATGATAAAAAGTTTTGGAGAAATCTTTATTTCAGCTCAAACTAAATACCTTTTATTTAAAAAAGTAACATGATCTGCTTTATAATACATAGTATCTGTTGAAATGGTACGATACAGGTAGTGATTTTGGTAGTGCTAATAACATAATTATGTCAGAGCCATGCTTGTTTTCTCACCATAAAATGGAAACATCATCTTCCCAGCACCTATGGTGGCATCAAGGTGATGTCAGCATTGAATGAAATTATATCAACTAAGTTTTTATTTAAGTCATCTTTATTAGATTTACACACAAGTTTTCAAGTGGTTAAAAGTGTGTCTCAAATTTACAACTTAGGGAACTTCTTTGTCAAAGTTCCTACTGTTAGATAAGATTTCCAGTTTTGATCAACAAATACGTTGGATTACTTCTGAAATGTCACATAACTGCTTTGAACATCAGGGCTCTTAAATATTTTTTAATTGGTTCCCTTTGTTCTTCTGGAAGCAAAGCAGCTTCTATTTAGTTTTAGAATTAGTCCTTTTTAACTGATAGGAAGGGGCAGATAAAAATCACATCAATGTCCTTATGGTCCCTTTTCAAAGTCTATTCTGGTCCAAACCAATCCTTATTATGTAAGTCCCCGTTTCCTATAGCACTGTTTGTTTCTCTAAAACCCAAATGAAGCCAAAGTTTCACTACATAAAACTCAGCCTTACTACAGGTGACACATTCTGGTGTGTGCTGTGCTCAACTATGCTACCTTCTTTTCTTTTCAGTTAAAATAATTGCTGGTCTTGGGGTGGGGGGGGGAACCAAGAACAACCAACTCTATAATTATTAGACCTGTACCAAAAATACTTGCTTGGTTTCCAGTTGCCTTCCTATTTTTCCTTCCCTGGGACTGAATTCCATTGCCTGATTGAGACTCCCACCTCCAGGTACATTTAATTGTCTTAATCTTAAAAGCATTTCCTGACACTCCCTCTCTGCCCCCAAGCTCAGTGGAGGCTCCTCAGCGTCCTCATCATCCCCATTGCTCCCTCTGTAGCCCTCTGTCAATCAAAAGCTCTGCCTCAATTTATAGCCTGTATCTGAAGCACTTCTACTCTCATGTGCTTCTTAAACTGCCAACCATGCAAAAAATCTGAGGAAATGTTAAATGATAGGTTAAAATTTATTTAAAAAGTTCATTTTGGAAAAATTAAAACCTGAAACCCTAAACTTTCCCATATCCCTGGAATTCATGCTCCAGAAAGAGGGAAGAATTTAAAGGAGTCATGTAGTTAAATAAGCATAGCGAATAGTTTCCTAGAAATAAAAATTTATTTTAACTTCGTATCTATTCTTTCAAAAGTCAAATGTGTGTTGTCTGGAAGGTGGCAAACATGTAATACTTGAACTTCTTTTTAAAAAATGTACACACACCTAAGAAAGTAAATGTTAGAAAACTTCACATAGATTGAAACTATTTGCTTTCAGAAACATTACCAAGAATATAACTTCTTGCCAAGTGCTTTTCAGTGGCTATTTTTTTGTTAAAATTAAAATTCAATTCAATTAACTAAAAGTATTAATGTTTCTTTACCACTTAAGTATAAAGAAAGCTTCAATTCACCCTTTTTATCCAGATACATGGCTGTAATATGTACTAGAAAAGCTACTAGAGAATTAAATTTATTTTAGTTATAAATGGTAAGAATTTTCCATAAGTATAGTCTGTTTTGGGGGAGGGAAGACAGTGGGAATTTCTCTACTGGTATTTCTATTACGCTGAAATACGTGACTGCTTCGTAATAATTATAAATTTAAATTTTTCTACCAGTTACCAAAAAGAAACATAACAGGACAAAAGTAAATTTAAATTTAATACCGTTAAGCAGCAGTGTTCAAGATAAACTTTCTTATAGAAAGTACATCATTAACATAATTTTATTTGAAAATATTCAGCTTGAAGCACAGTGATCATTTTAAGAAAGCATAAAATATTTTAATGAAAATGTAAGTTAAAGTCAAACATTTATGATTTTATAGATATGAATGTTGCAAAACTTAAGGTAAATCAACACAGGATAAAGTAAACACAAGATTACATATAAACCCTATGTATTTTATTTCTGATGAAACATATGAACTCTTTTCTACTAAAATATAAAATACATAATTCCTCTACCAACACTAGAGATCTGTCACCTAACTATACTATTCTATTTTAGGGGAAAAAAAAATACTTCACATTTCATGGCATATACATAGATTGCAATAAAGTGCTTTTTCTTATAGGATACAGATCCTGAGAAAATTTTTAAAAATAATTATTTTTGTCCTGCCGTTGTAGCTTTGTTTCATTCCTACAGCCACAAGCTACATTACTGAGGCATTAGCCTGTATTGACTAAAAGCTATTTCTTCAGGGAAACAGCTGCCTCTTTAGTCTCTTGATGTAGCATACTAACATGAGATGTGTAAAATCAAGGGACATTTTGGAAGTACTTTGTGGCTTATATTGTATTCATCTCAGTGTTGTTAGAAGAAGACAATACAAGTGACCTCGAGAGCTCCACAAACAGTGATACCTGGATTCCAAGATGTGGCTGAACCCAGAGGCCCTTCCCAGGCTGAAACATTATTTTTACCACGCTAAATATAATGTGGTTTTTTCCCACTGTACACCCAAGGTTCACTGGGCCAAACATTTAAGACAATCAGTAAGGACTCCTTCTCTCTTGCAGAAACAGTAGATAATACAGAGTCTTTAGTCACCAAAAATATTTTTATCACATTAACAGTTCCATTCTGGTTCATAAAGATAAAATAGCCATTACCTTTAGGTGAAGAAATCCCAATATGGGTGAAGCCTTAAAACGGCAATGGGAGGTATAAAACAAAAACAAAGCTTGAATTAAAGTATCTAATAGGTAATTAGGTAAACGTGAATAACGTTATTTAAAGACTGCCATCTATTATGTACTTTGTTGAAATACTTAAAGTATCTGTGTGCATGATTTAAGTATGTATGAAGGAAGGGCATTTTTCTTCTAGACTCTGCACATCATTCAGCACACAATTCAAACTGTTCTGATCTATGTGACACATTATACCAGTGACATTATACCGAAATCTAGAATATCAAACTCAGAGATTTTCACTTTCAGTGCTAAGGAATAATTTTTGTCTTTACAGGAACACTTAATGATTGTGATTTCTGGAATACCTTTTTCAATATCTCAAAAATCAGCATAACAAAATTTATTTTAAAATTAGGGTTATGATTCAGAGGCAAAGTACAAATTACTGCTCATTTAAATTATAAGAAATATATAAAATCATTTTGAGATAATGGTGAAAGAGATCTTGCCTAAGAGTCTCCATCTTATTACTTGGCTTTGGTTGTTATTTCCAGTTGAAACAGCATCACTAGTATTGCTGTCTTCGAGCATTTTGCTTCTGGAAAAAAGCCTTCCCAAATTCATAGGTACTGATCATAATGGCACAAGCAGGAGCAATTTTAATTAAACGGGGAATGAGGCCTGAAAAAAGAATAGAAATTTTACTTTATGTTTACTTTATGTTTAAAAGATTTAAGTTTTTAAAACGATTTTATTCATTTGACATAGCGAGACAGCACAAGCAGGGGAAGGGACAGAGGGGAAGCAGACTCCCCGCTGAGCAGGGAGCCTGGCATGGGACCCTATCCAGGGACTCTGGGATCATGACCTGAGCTGAAGGCAGATGCTTAACTGACTGAGCCATCTAAATGCTCCTAATATGTTCGCTTTAACATCATCAATGTGTTTTCATAAATAGGGAATGTTTCCAATAATTTCCTGCTTAAGGTTAATTTAGGAAGATGACAGATGTCAAAGTTATCATTTTATTCAACAATTTGGTAAAGCAAGTATTTTTTACCTGTAAATAATCCTGCAAATCCATTCTTAGCAACAATATTCTTCATGATAGTCCAGGTTGACATAGGCAAAGGTATAGAAACTAAATGTTAAAATAAAGAAATGATACGTTATAGATTACCATTTAATAAATTCTAATACACATAATACACATAAAAATGTTTATGGCCTTTGGTGTGTATAATCATTATAATAAGAACAAATGTATTTACCTAAATTTTACCCCAAACTTTATTTTTAACAGTTGGAATCCTTAAAAAGAAAAATTAGAAAAAGGTGATAACTTTAAGGTGTATGGGATTGGATATAATCGAGGAGGAATATACAGATGGATTCTCTGAATTAAGTTTAATAAGCTTGGTAGTGGGTCATATCCTTTACACGTATTTCCATGGCTTAAACATCTTTCATAATGAAAAATTTAGAAGATGTGTAGAAATCTTCATGGGGTTCCCAAAGCCAAACAAGTCCTGATAACCATTTTTCATTATATTTTTATTGTATACATTTTAAAAAGTTTTTTCCTAAGAAGTTCTGAAAAGAACAGCTTATTCTCCCTAGGGAGGTCTGTCTGCCTTTATTAAAACTTTTCTGAATAGATGTACCAGTCTTTTTTTTTTTTTTTTTAAGATTATTTATTTGACAGAAGGCACAAGCAAGGGGAGCGGCAGGGAGAGGGAGCAGCAGACTCCCCTCTGAGCAGGAAGCCTGATGCAGGACTCAATCCCAGGACCCTGGGATCATGACCTGAGCCAAGGGCAGACATATAACTCACTTAGCCCCCCAGGTGACCCTAGATGTGCCAGTCTTGGTATAAATTACATCAGTTTTGTCTCTTCTAAAGGGTAGATTAAGCCTTTTTTTAAAATCAAAATTCTGTATTTTTATAAAATTTGATTAAAAAATAGTATTTCAAACTCTACAGTCACTAAAAGTACAGTTATAAAAGATGCACACACTTCACTTGGCATCTGCTACAGTTAACAGTAACGCCTCTCATTTGCAACCATTTAAAAATCTGAAAGTAAAAAACCATTTTTTTAAAAAACAACAAAGATGTCCCTGAGATTTAAACATGCAGCTACGAATGAGCTATTCATGCACGAAGTTTACTTATCTTCATTTTACACAATGATTCTAAGCAGCTGGCTTAATTAGCCCACAGATTACTAGATGCAGTAGGTTAAAAAAAAAAGTCTGCTAAGAAGCAGGCACACTACCGAATGAACACTGTTGACAGCTGACACACCGAGGCTGTCAAAGTCTTGGTTTGATATCAGCTGGATGAGGGGCAAACACTGGTATGGCATCCTCATTAGCTGCTTGGAGCTGCATTCTAAGACGTCGATAGTCAATGTGAACGTGGATGACAACAACTGAGTCATTCAGAAGGATTAAAGCACGTATTATTAAGCATGCCCAGGGGAAAAAAGAGAAGGCTAGAGAAAGAGAGCTTTCAAAATGGCTTTTTAGAATTTTGCCACTTAATGGAATGGGCTCATTATTTCAAATCTCATTTTGAGAAATATCAGATTCTCTGCGAAGATAAATGGGGCTTTGGATTTATTTAGGAAGCCATATTATCAATATAAATACTACAAAGATAACAACTATAGCAATCCAACAGGAAGGATACATTTTTGAAACCAAGAACAAAGTATGAAAAAAATATAACTTTTTAAAGTCAATGACCAAAATTTTATATTACAAGTCAGCAACTTCTTCATGTTTAAATTATTCCAATTAAATTTTGGAAACACCTAGTGAAAGAAAGGAAGCCAAGTAGCCAGGTATTTCTGATCTTGATGAATTCATGCCCCAAAGTAGTCCCTATTTAAACAGCAGCATGCAATTAATGCAGGAGAATGGAAGGAAAGCGTTGTAACTGAAGGTAAGCCTCATTCACACTCTAATGGAATCTCTGAATTATCCTGCCAAGTTCCAACCCTCTAGAGTTATTCCTAGAAACACTCATTTACTGACCATCCACATTTACCAAATCTTAGCAACTATACAGCAAATACATTCCTTCTCAGTGTCCTTCTTCCTCTCTCCTGAGAGGTAACCACTCTCTTGTGTTTCTTTTTTCCTTTACCTTTCTCATGCTTGTGTTTAAACTTTCACTACATCTGAACATATCCATAAATAACATATACTCTTGCTTTTCATGCTCTTAAACTTTGTATAAATGCTAGCACACTGTACATTTGTAATGGGCTTTTTAGGATTAGCTATATTGGCAAGAACAGGTGTATCTGATTTATTTTAATTGCTGTGTGGTATTGCATTACATGGATCATCACAGTTTACCTGCTTCCTGGCCAGGGCCTATTTCAGTGCTTTCTAACTTTTGAGATTGAGAATCCTTAAGTGAGTATCCTTGTACAGGTGAGATGTTTTTCTAGGGCACATACTGAAGGTGAAACTGCTTGTTCAAAGAGCCTTTTGGAGATTGCCAGATTATTTTCCAAACTTGGACTCTCACCTGCTGGGCAGGAGCGTTCCCACTGCTCCATGTTCTCCCCCAAAGCCCGGCACAGATAAAATATCCTCTTGCTGCCCTTCTGGTTGGCACTGTCCTCATGACTACTAAGACTGAGCTTTTCTTCACAAATCTGTCACATATAACCATTTTTTAATGGTTTTAAAGTTTCTGTTGAAGTATTTTAAAATACTGAATATGCTCACAGAAAAAGAAGTTTAACTGGAACTGTCAAAAACCGGTGGATATGAGCCAGGTTTCAAAAGCTGAAAGGTGACATTAAATTTTTTTAAATTGTAAATTATGGACTCATAGTGAGGAAAAAGTTACCTCTATTATGAAATCTGGCACTCACTACAACCTACTATGCTTCTTTTCCATTATATTATGAGGTGTTTGAGGGCCTGGAGACGGCCTCACTTGTCTGCAGAGACCGGCATGGTGCACTGGAATCAGGAGTCAGCTAATGGATGGGAGACACAGTCGAGGTGTGCTGCTACAGAGATAACATTCTTACAAGGAACTCAGCATCATTCTCTATGGAACACTTACTCTTCTTTTTGCTTAGAGATAATGGATTCGGTGTAGCTGAGCTAGAGTGGAGAAAGCCACTTCTAAAGGGAGCTGATTTACCTCTTCAGTGGGGATAAATAATATGATAAAAATGAGAAAAATTATGGGCTGTTTATCACTCACAACAGAAGAAGCATGTCTTGCTAAATATGACTGGTCTGTAGCTGAAGCAGAGTAACCGGTAAAAGTGACCAACAATAATCATATAAAATTAAGACCTAAGGCTTATTTAAGATTTCTCCTTTGGAGAAACACTAGAAAAAAACGAGTGATAGAGAGTTGAATCTCGTGAAAGAAGATGCTTCCCTGATGCCCATCTCAAGGAGGATGTACAGTCATTATCATGTAGGGAACATGTGCAGAATACAAAAGTTCGAGCCCCACCGTAGATCTATTGAGTGAGAGTCCACTGGGGGTGGTGCCCAGCTTCAGCTGTAATTAAAAAGCACCCCAGGTGACCCCAAAGATTACTGACCCAAGTAAGTGGCTCTCAAACCTTAGTGAGCATCAGAATCTAACCGTAGAGTTTCCTGTCTTCTCCCTCACTAACATCATGACCCTCGGCTCATAGTCATGAATCACACCACAGAGAATATTCCTACTACATTAAATACTTCATGTAATAGAGGAAACAGGAATTCTGATGATTTGGGAGAATAAAACAAAATAATTTTGAACGATCCATAGAGAACAGATAGGACTTGGGCAGCTAGCAGACTCCCACCCAAAACAGAAGTTGAAGAACACTGATAATAAACTTTGTTGACTTCCCCAGGTTTTAATTAGCTCCTATTATAAGAATGGACTAGGACTTCAGAAAATCAAGACAAAGTAGTCACTAATATTCATGAGACTCAGTTGTCTGTAAAAAGTGTTTCTTTCAACAATTATAATACCTATTTTACTTGTATGCAGAATATTCTGGTGAGTTAGAACAATTTATTAACATTAGAATAGATTAATCGATCACAGGATTCATATGACACCATTTTGTAATAGATAATTTCCAATGGGTTTGCCACACTTTTCTAGAGATAATAAATAATAACAGAAGGACTCTAGTAGAAGCAACTAAGAGTACACTTGTTCTAGAAGAAGTTACAGGTTATAAAGAGGTAAAAATAGGAGGAAAAAAATGTATCAAAAAGAAGGGAAGCTCAAAAACATTAAGAATGAAATGTATACACATTGTAATGAAACAAAACACACCAAGAGAAAAAGGGTTCCCACTAAATTCCTATCCTTCACCTTAATTTGTCTAGATTTATTTGAAATAATAGTTATATAGTATGTCATCTTCTCTTTAGCAGGCATGAGACTTAACTGATGGCAGGCAAAATACATAGATTTTTAAATTTCTTAAGTTTTGGAGGTGGTTGAGAGAGTATTTTTTTTCCTCTGGGCATTCCATTCTAATAGTATATTAGTTTCGGTCAAAGCAGCAGACGAAAAAAAAATTCTTACTTTCTTATTTAAACAGTCCCAGATGGAAAGACAAACAAAAACAATCATGGCATCTTGAGAAAATGTTTTAAATTAATTAAACTTACTTTTATGACTTTCATATATCCAAAGTTGAGTCTGCTTTTGTGTTTTTACCACATCAAATGGCAAAGTTGCAACAGCTGCAAACTATCAAAAAGTAAAATTAATTTAAATCTATCTTTAAATTTTTTCTTAATATTTTTATATTCTTCTAAGTAGCACATTACTGAAGGACAAATACTGGGATCATAACCAAACTGAAACTTAAGATGAAGTCAGATACATTCAAAGAGTAGTTTTTATTAAAGAAAACAGATAACATGTCCTATGTATTTCTCCCACAATTTAGACGTAAATAGTCTCAAAAAAGTTCCCCTACTTTCCTGAGGTCACACAACTACTAGTGGGAGAGTCAGAATTACAACCAGACAGACCACTCAGACTCCAAAACCAGACTTCACAATTTCTGATGCTCCTGCAAGTCCTATTATTCCTTTATTACACATGAAAGTATAATACATATTTTAAAGCAGAATTTCTGAATTATGTAGTAAGCATATAAAAATTTTCAAATGTCAAAAATAGAATTAAAAAATTAAATTTACAGGAACAAATCCTTTTTTTTAATGTTTTTTTTTAAGTGTTTTTTTTTTTTTAATCTGTTTGAGAGACACAGAGAGAGAGAGAAAAAAAAAAGTATGAGCACAAGCAGGAGGAGCAGAGGGAGGAGATGCAGGCTTCCCACTGAGCAGGGAGCCTGATGTGGGGCTCGGTCCCATGACCCTGAGATCATGACCTGAGCCAAAGTCGATGCTTAACCAACTGAGCCACCCAGGTGCCATCTTTATGGGTTTCACCATATTTATCACATACAGTTACAATTGTTCACAAATCACACTTTAAAAAACATCTTAAAATCAATCTGATTATTTTCATAATGCCTTAACTAAGCAAAGAAGGTTTTTTGAAAGAATAGTTAAATTCCCTTAAGAATGTCTCATAAGAAAGACAATTATCATATGCTCTCCCTGATATGAGGAAGTTGAGAGGCAACATGGGGGGTTTGGGGGGTAGGAAAAGAATAAGTGAAACAAGATAGGATCGGGAGGGAGACAAACCATAAGTGACTCTTAATCTCACAAAACAAATCGAGGGTTGCTGGGGGAAGGTGGGTAGGGAGAGGGGGGTGGGGTTATGGACACTGGGGAAGATATGTGCTATGGTGAGTGCTGTGAAGTGTGTAAACCTGGCGATTCATTGACCTGTACCCCTGGGGCTAATAGGCTAATAATACAATATATGTTACTAAAAAAAAAAAAAAGAAAAAGAAAAAAAGAATGTCTCATAATAGAGGCACCTGGGTGGCTCAGTTGGTTAAGTGTCTACCTTTAGCTCAGGTCATGATCCCAGGGTCCTAGGATAGAGTCCTGCATCAGGTTCCTGGCTCAGCAGGGAGTCTGCTTCTTCCGCTCTCTGTGGTTCTACCCCTGTTTGTGTACTCTCTCTCCGACAAATAAAATCTTTAAAAAAAAAAAAAAAAGAATGTCTCATAATATGACTTAACAGCCATGCAAAGTAAAAACTTTTACCTCCCTGTTCACATTTGACAATACACTCCTAAAATGCTCCCTGCAATCACTTACATTGTGTTTCACCCCAACAATGCTGTTTTAAGTTTCTGAACTGAAATGAGTTTCAAAGATCTCAGATAAGGGAAAATAAATTACTATTTCTTTCTCTCCACAATCCAGCACATAGTAGCAAAAGGTAGCAACAAATGTTATATAAGCCTTTGACACTTTCTAAAATGATGTGGCTTAGGCTGTTCTGTTTTGTGACAGAAACCCTGAACATCACACTGATGTGCTTCTTCTGTTGCAGAGACAAGTTGTTATTTGAAAACAGTCAAAAGGCAGTGATACTTTCTAGATCATTAAAAACTTTTAAAATTTAATTTTCTATGTTTAAGGAGAAATAGTGAAATAGAGAATTTTCTTTCCTATTACTGGAAAGCTGGGGCAACATCCTGAAGCCATTATTCAACTTTTTTAAAAACTGTATTTATTTGAGAAAGAGCAAGAAGGCAGAGAGAGGGAAAAACAGACTGCCCTCTGAGCAGGGAGCTGGATATGGGACTTGATCCCAGGACTCTGGGATTATGACTTGAGCTGAAGGCAGACGCTTCACTGAGCCACCCAGGTGCCCCACATTATTCAACTTTTAAAAAGGACATTAAACATTTATTTATAAGTACAAAATCAGTTTTGTAATTCAACTGTTATGAGTTTCTATATATAAGTAGTACTTGGCTTTTTTTCATTCTCGCTGGATTGAGATACAAATGCAATATAGTTAAGTTACATTTAATCACCTCAAAAATAAGAAGGATAATGAAAATATTTTGCTGGTGTTTAACTACTTAAATTACTCAGAAAGTCACTGCTCTTTTGTCTCCATAGGCTTATAAACCACAAGGTTAGTCTGACAGACCCCAGGCGTGGGAGCACTCAGTCTAAGTTCTGAACTCAATCACAGTGGCTTCCTTAGCCCAGGGTTTCTGGTACAATTATTCCAGTATTTTCCTGCAGGTCTCTATTCCTTCACTATGTTCCTTCACTTTTGTTTTCATTTGGTTCTAGTAGGTCAGCATCTCACTCTAGGTCATCACAAATTAATTTTGTAAGTTTGTGGAGATAAGAAAACTCTGTGGCCAAGATCATGATGATATGGATCTGCATAAAAGACCACTACACACAGCTTTACATTATGTGGAGTGGGTACAGTGAACTCTCTACTACCTAAAAATAGTCATTTGAGATTCCTCCCTTCAGACTCTAATTTCTGTTAAAACTCTTTTAAGAAATACTTAGCCAAAATGTTCCCAAAGAAACAGGAATTAGCAGCAGAGGATGAAATTACTTCTACTCAGTCTGATTATACATATGAAATGACACTCCATGAAATATTACCTAACCAGAGCTACTGGTATTAATTTAATGAACAAATAGACAAATATTTGGTAAATAATAAAGACTAATTAAAATACTGTAACTATAATGATCTAACAAGTCAAAAAATTTTCAGATAAAACATAATAATTTATTTGTAATATAATAAAAACATAGACACAAAGTGCATTTTAAAATATTTAGTGGCTAGGGGTGCCTGGGTGGCTCAGTCAGTGAAGCATCTGCCTTTGGCTCAGGTCATGATTACAGGGTCCTGGGATCAAGCCCCTCGTTGGGCTCCTTGCTCAGCGGGGAGTCTGCTTCTCCCTTTCCCCCTTCCCCAACTCATGCTTGCTCTCTCTCCCACTCTGAAATAAATAAAATCTTTAAAAAATAAAATTTTTAGTGGCTAATAAATTATTTCCTCAAAACAGGATAGTTAATACTTATAAATTTTTAAAGCATTGCAGCCAAAAAGTGTTATCTCAATAGATATGAAATGCTATTAATCTTTTATTCTACTTAATAAGACAATTATCATTATTCTGGAATATTAACAAGAAAAGAATATCAACTTACAGAACCAGACAATGCCCCTGAAGTAAAGTTGATCATAAATGTTGGTTCATATAAACCAGATTTTGCACAGAACCACTTCTTTAAAACTTCATAGTTATACCAGTACATTGCTATAAAAACAGAAAATGAAATGACACATAATTTAGAAGTGAAATGTGGACTTTTAATATATAAGGTTAAATAGTAAAGGAAAAGGAAAAGTCTAACCCTGACACACCCTACTTTCTGCTTGGACACACATACTAGGTAAGATTGAAAAAAAGAAAACAAAAGGGAACCATGTTTTCAGAAATGCTCTAGCAGTCCTTATAAACAAAAAACCTCTCTATACAACAGTAAAGTAGGACTTTAATTCCAAAACCTGACAAGGGTAGTAGGAGAAAGGACAACTACAGTTCAATCTCATTCGTTAACACAGGCATAAAAATTCTTAAAAAAAAAAAAAAAAAGGCAACCAAACCCAGAAGTATTTCATAGAAGATCGTATACTACGACTAAATTGGGTTATCAAAAGAGGAATGCAAAGGTAGTAAATGTAACAAACCCTTTAAATGACAAACACCACATTAAAAGAACCATTGGATCATCTAAAACTGATGGAAAAGCATTTCATAAAATTCAACCCATTTTCATTTTTAAAGCAAAGCAATTTCTTGGAAACCTTGGGATAAAAGGAAATTTCTTTAACTAGAAAAAGAATATACATCAAGAACACTTAACAAAAGTAATTGATGGTGAAACAACATTTCCTTTAGAATGAGAAAAATGATAGGGATGCAACATCATTGCTATTATTCAAAACTGTCATAGGAAGCATAGTTAGAAAAAAAAACTGTTGATTAAAAATGAAGAGACAAAACAGTTATAATTTACATATGTATGTCTATACAGAAAATCCAAAAGATAGGCAAAGTGAAATAATAGTCTTAAAAGTAGCTGAATATTATATATAATCTAACATAGGGAAACTAATTTTAAAACTGCACCGGCCTAAGATTTGGAATTTTTATTTTAATAGAGCTTTTAAAATAGCTACCAAAGTTGGAAGTGGATATAACTATAAATAAATCTAAAAAAAGAAGGGTTATATATAATATTTATGGAGAAAAATTTACAATTCTACTAACACACTTTAAAGAAGAATTCTCTAATAGAGAGATGATATTCCTAAGAGGAAAAATAAGGTAACAAGATTTTTAATAATGCACTAGTAATTCAGACAACACTGCAGTATCAGCACAGAGTTTGTCTGAACAAACTGGCCAAGGGAACAGATGCAGGCACACATGAAGCTCTGATGTGACAGGTGACAGTGCGAATTCCCGGAGCAAGTATGGTGTATCAATAAATGATGCTGGGATAACCATGAAGCCATATGAGGGGGAAATAAAGCTGAATATTTATCTCAGTTCTTAAGTGCAAATCAATTAGGGATAAATGAATGCCAATGAAACAGGGCTCAACCTCATTAATAAATAGAAGTTAAAGTGAGATACCACTTTAAATTAAAACAGAAACAAAACTTAAGAACTTTGACACTAAAAGTACTGATGAGGGTATGAAATGAAGGAACAGGAAGCTGGCAGATGTACTGATCTATACGATCACTTTAGAAAAGAACCTGACATGTAATAATTAAAATGTATATACTTATATGAACTAGCAAATACTGGAGAAATCCTTGTATGTGTCCACCAAGAATCTGTTAAAAATATTCAAAATAGCACTTACTTGTTTACTAATAAACAAGAGTGAAAATGAAAACAAAAAAGTTTCACATAAAAATAAAAACGAATCTTAAGATTTTTTAGTAAAATAAGCATTTTTTAAAGCTCAAAAATAGGCAAAACTAAATAACGTATTGTTTGGCAATAACACATGTGGTAAAACTATTTTTAAAAAATCAAATGAATAATAGGGGCGCCTGGGTGGCTCAGTGGGTTAAAGCCTCTGCCTTCGGCTTGGGTCATGATCCCAGGATCCTGGGATTGAGCCCCACGTTGGGCTCTCTGCTCTGCAGGGAGCCTGCTTCCTCCTCTCTCTCTGCCTGCCTCTCTGTCTCCTTGTGATCTCTGTCTGTCAAATAAATAAATAAAAATCTTTAAAAAAAAAATCAAATGAATAATATAATCCAGTATAGTGGTTACCATTGGAGATGTGACAGTGGAGGTGAATATACGTGGTTTCATGATTTAAAAAACTACAGTGTTCTAGTTTAGAGACTGAATGGTGACTTTACAAGTGCTCATTTTATTAAAATACTTCATAATGTATACTACATTATTTCTTATGTATCAAATATCAAATAATTAAAATAAAGACAAATAATTGGCCTAGGAATCTGTATTTTTAAATCGTATACCTAAACACAAAAGGCTGAAGAGAAATACTAATGGAAAGGGCAAGATGCATAGAGATGTGAAGAGAGCACAAGAAAAGGATTACTCGAAGGGAAAAAGGAGGAGGAACTTTGAAGCATGCCCATTTTATAAGCTATTTGTTAGTTTTGTACTTCTTTTTCATGATTTTCTCCCTCTCCACAATTCAATAATTAGCACAGTCTCCTATCTGATTTATAATAGTGTTTTAGTAGAAGTCAACATAATTCACAAGTGCTCTTAAACACATTTTATATTTTGATTCGTAGTAGTTCACTTACCTTAGTAATTATTGCACTTAGGGTAATGTTAAAGGTAGTCTGTTTTAGCTAATGTGAATATAATAGTATCTTTAAAAAAAAAAATGAAACAGAAGGAAAACAGAAAGTCAGGCTTGAATTAGAAACTACTCGTCCAATAAAGACTCATGATGGTTAATCCTAGGTTTATTTTATAATAATTTAAAATTTTAATTTCCAGCTAGTTCATTTTAATAAAATACAGAAAATCTGTAAATTGTATATGCGGATTCTATTGAACAGATGATTTAGAGGAGATTTTCTCCTGGAAAAAGTAATAGCCAGGTAGTCTTATACTTTATTTTTCAAATTTCCAAAGTATAAAGTATCTAGTACATGAATAGTTTCTTAATATTCATCAAATGAATTCCCCGCAGTCATGTACAAGCTTGTAATAATTTTAAATTAAAAATCCATGGATTTGATATGATTTCATCAGCATACTGTATTTTTGTAAAGTAAAACTCCTTATTGAAATAAATGAAGAGTGGAATAATGGAATAACCGAGCTTGGAAATGCACCCACAGTTACTGAAGAAGTTTTTAGCTTTGTGACTTTGATCAAACAAATTAACCTCTCTGTGGCTCTTATCCTATAACAAATTGGTAACAGAAATATTTCCTATCCCATAACATTATTATAAAATTTTTAAAATTAAGAAACCTACTGGGTACTTATTGAAAGCAAGGAAAAAAGTGTTCTCTATCATGCAACAAACATTTGCTTATAAAACTCAAAATTAGTGTATTAGTGTATTAATACATTGTAATTAGAATATTTGTATTATATCTTATATAGCACTATAGGCAAGCTAATATTAGTGGAGAAGAATTAATCATGTATACTTCACATTAAATATATCCAATTGAAATATTAAAACAAAAATAGTTTATATAAATAAAACTATTGCAAAAAAAAAAGACACATGATGATATGACAGCCCAACACTGAACTAGGAGTTTGTGGTCACTGAAGATGACTTACCTTTAGCCTAAAAGGACTTCAAATTTACTTAATTTAAAAGTGATATATATAATGAACCATTGAACACTATATCAAAAACTAATGATGTATTATATGTTGGCTAATTAAAGCAAAAAAATAAAAAAAATAGAAGTGATATATATACATAAGACAACACTATCTAAAATTTAACAGATACTAAGATAAATCCTACCTGAGAATGGTACATCTCTAAGAACAGTAGGAGCCCAGCCCCTCCAAAGGGAAATCCAACCGTCTTCAGACACCTTCTTGCTGACAAATTGATGCAATTCTTTGTAAGAAAACTTCTTAGATTGCATCTTGGTTCTAATCAATTCTAATGGACTTATCACAGTTACTGCACCAACTAATACAAATAAGCAAATATAAGAAAACAAAAACAAAGCCATGTACTATACAAACACACATGCAAAAATATTTCATGAATTTTATATATATAACTTCCATTCTGAAATGTCTGGAAACTTTAAAATCAAATATCTAATGATGCCAACATATTGGTGCACATTTTTTTCCTTGATAAAGATATTTCTTAAAAGCCTGTTTTCATATAACTCCCTCTCTGGTTTCAACTCTTTTTTAAGGTCTTTTTTTTTTTTTTAAGTAATCTCTACACCCAACATGGGGCTCAAACCCCAAAATCAAGAGTCGTGTGCTCCACTGAGCCAACCAAGTATCCTTGGTTTCAACTCTTTCATGAGCGGTTCCAGAAATATTACACATCAATTAAACTACTACTCCTGCAGAACAGAGAAAAATATCTTTCTGCACAGGGTAAATTTCCTTCTGATTAAACTCTGAATCCCAGAGTCTATAAAGGAAAATGATTCAGGACTTGGGCATCAATTTGACATCAACTTGACATCTGATGTCATTCTAAAATCTAGAATCTAGGGGCACCTGGGTGGCTCAGTGGGTTAAAAAAAAAAAAAAAAATATATATATATATATATATCTAGAATCTAAAGTCTAAACTCTCTGTCCAAGATTCAACAGGGATGGGTTGATCACATCCTTATTCTGATGGCAATCACTACAAACTATATGACTTCTAGAGTACGGATATTAACAAATTAGTACAAACTACAATACTCTGCATTTTTTACAAAATTATCTGTGACTGTCAAAATTTTAAAAGAAGCTTTAAACAGAAATCAAAATGAAAATATAGTAAGTTTATTACTTACATCTGGCAACGATTCCGGCAATAATTGGTATACGACTTTCATTTTCTCCTAATTTTGATCTCAGAAGAGCAGACAGTTGATCATAGCAGGTAAAATAAATCACTGTGGCAGGAACTGCCATCACCCTGTTTGAAACACACCAACAAAAAGATTTATATAAAACTGTCAAAAGGCTTAAATGTATTATTACTAAATATAAGCTAAAATCCTTATATATAAGCTGAAAACCGCAATGAACCGGCCAATGAGATTGATTTTTCTTTTATCTTAAAACTATTAGTGTTTAACTTAGCAGGCAACAAAAAGATGTACAATAGGTATCTGCCCTACAGAAGTTTAGATTTTAGTTGTGAAGATAAGTCACAGAGCACTTGCTCAGATCATAAATAGGAAAAGACTAAAGAGGACACTCCTCTACCTCCTTGATTTGTTCTATTATTTCTGGTCTCCCAAGAATCTTCCTTCCCGATTACATTCACTGTAACATGAAAATCCCTGAAGTAAAAAATACAGGAACATTCGTAAAATATTTTTGAACTACGGACCGGTATCATACCTGCTTGTATCTAGAAATAAATTACAATTAATATTGCAGAATTATATATATGTAGCTTTGAAGAAATTCCAATGACATATTCTTGCAAATGAAATTATCAAAAGGGAGTTATTATTATTATTTTTTAAAAGATTTTATTTATTTGACAGACAGAGATCACAAGTAGGCAGAGAGGCAGGCAGAGAGAGAGGAAGGGAAGCAGGCTCCCCGTTGAGCAGAGAGCCAGACGCTGGGCTCAATCCCAGGACCCTGAGACCATGACCTAAGCGGAAGGCAGAAGCTTTAACCCACTGAGCCACCCAGGCGCCCCTCAAAAGGGAATTATTAACAAAATCAAACACAAAGTTGCAGGTACTCTCATGTAACATAACAAGAAACCAGTTTACATTTATGGTCTAAGGGACATTCACAGACCATACATTGAAATGTCTAATGTTCCATAGTGAAGTTTGATAATGAGAATTTAGAAACAGAATAGACTGCTGGTCTTGGATCAGCCACTAACTTTATAACCTTAAGCACTTTTTAAAATGTATGCATCAGGGGCACCTGGGTGGCTCAGTCATTAAGCATCTGCCTTCAGCTCATGTCATGATCCCAGAGTCCTGAAATGGAACCCTGTGAGAGGCTCTCTGCTCAGTGGGAAGCCTGCTTCTTCCTCTCCCACTTCCCCTGCTCGTGTTCCCTCTCTCGCGGTCTCTCTCAGTCAAATAAATAAAATTTTAAATAAAATGGATGAAAAAAAAAAAAAAGTATGCCTCATAGTGACTAATTTGCTCCACAAAAAAGATACATTAAAAAGAAATGAAAGGGGACGCCTGGGTGGCTCAGTTGGTTGGACGACTGCCTTCGGCTCAGGTCATGATCCCGGAGTCCCAGGATCGAGTCCCGCATCGGGCTCCCAGCTCCACAGGGAGCCTGCTTCTCTCTCTGACCTTCTCGCTCATGCTCTCTCTCACTGCCTCTCTCTCAAATAAATAAAATCTTTAAAAAAAAGAAGAAATGAAGGAAAAAAATGTATTACTTGGGATTTTTACATTTAGCCTTACTAGTTTATCATATTAACTCATACAATAGCTAGTTAGTAGAGAATTAAGATTATCCAGAAATGGGAAAGCATGCATATCACAGTATCTCCTACTATAAGAGCCAAATAACACCAAGTTCTTAATTTCTGAAAATGAAAAAAAAAATTATGCTTGTGCACCAAAGACTGATCACAGCAGGCCTGGTTGCTCAAGTCTTCTTTATATTCAGGAGCACCTTTTGCATGTTTTACCTTTGGTTAGTTCCAAGGAATGCAGCCCTTGGAATATTCCCTATAATAAGGTATTTTTGGTATGTCTGGAGCACAAAATCAACTTGTCTAGGTTGTTTTGTACAAACAATGTGGCTTTTGGCAAACATTTGCTTTCTTTTTGGGGGTCTGGGTTTTGGTAATCATGGTTACAAAGAAAGAATTTGCCTCCCATCGATCCCCAATATAAGCCCCAGACTCTGTCATTCAAACACGTTTTCAGGTAGAAACACTTTGCATTTGCCACTGCAATTCACTGCTCGAAGAATAAGCCTGTCCTATGGTATGTCCCCAGGGAGGGCTCTGGAAGTCTTATGCCGGCCTGCCTGGTCAGCTATTGTTGTGTCTTTTCCCTTCCTGATTCTGCTTTGTACATACAACCTTCTTTAGGTCCCCTGAGTCTTTCAAACAAATCATCAAATGTGTGGGTGGTTGTGGGACTCACAAAACAATGCTTCAGAAAATGAAAAAGCCCCAATATTATAAATGTACAATTTTATCCAACTATGCCATTTATAAGGCAAAACAAAACAGCAACCATCATTTAGTGAGAAAATATTAAATTGCAACTTACAAGGTAGGGGGAAGGCCACTCCACAGGGATTTAATGCCCTCATTTCGAACAATTTTCAAAAAGGCATCCTAAAATTATAATAGGAAAAAGTAGTCAAAATATATCCCTGAACCTGATATATAAACTTTTTTGATAAATGATTGGTGCTTCTATTCTTTCAAGCATATATTTTCAAAATATGAGCTTCTCAGATTTATGTTATACCCATTCTTTTTTAAAAAAAATTAAGGGAATTTTCCTCAAGTTTTAAACATAAGTAAAACATTTCTGAATGATACTTTCTGTTTACAGAATGAAATTTATGTTACTCAGCTACAGAGTATTCTACTTAGGGCTTAGATGCCTAGTTTTAAAAGATTATTATAAAAAGGAAATTGAGTAATGGCAGAAAACTGGTCACATTAACTCTCCTGAACAACTACAGAGTCCGGGAAAATATTATTTAAACCCAGTACTTGAAATCTCTGGAAAGGAATCAAACCGCAGGTAAAAATCAGTAGGAAGTCTGCTGTTAAAAGACAAACAGCAATGAGTGAGATTCTGCAGCTTTTTTGCCTGTAGAAGTGGCAAAGAACACCACATTTACTTGCTTGAGATGGCAGATACAGAATTCAGGTTGACAGAATATTCAGAAACTTAGGTAGGAAAAGGAGGCTCTACAGAAACCATAAGCCTCCAAGTTTGCATACAAAATCAGCCACCAAACTTGGCTCACCTATAAATTATGCAATCCCAGGGCATGACAACAAAGTCCTGCTCACCCCTTACCCCAACCCCCCATAAAAACTTCAGCTAAAGGCTGAGGGGAAATTTCAGCTGCAAACCAACACAGAGGAGCCTGACTTTGGAGTGTGAATCCAGCCAAAATTAACTCCTTCTAGAACAAAACAGACTCTTTAGAAGAATATAAAAGAAATCCAGAGTTTCAAGAATGCATCATTCATAATGTCCACTATATAATCAAAATTCCTAAAACATAAAAAGAAACAAGAAAATGTACCCATACATAAAAAAAAGTAGTCAACAGATACCAACACTGAAATTTCAGATATAATTAGCAAACAAGAACTCTAAAAGAGCTATTAAAAATATATTCAAAAACTTAAAAGATGATAATGTAGCTAGTGAATGAACAAATGTGGCATTTCAGCACAGAAACAGTTACCATAAAAAACAGCCAAATGAAAATTCTAAACCTGAAATGAAAAATTCACTAAGTGGGCTTAGCAGAAGAAAGAAAACAGCAAGTAGAGTCTCTGAACCTGAAGACAGATCTTCAGTCTGAAGGAGGAGGGGGAAAAAGAATGAAGAAAAAATGTAGAAGCTCAGGGACCTGATGGGAAACATCAAGTGGTAAAACAGATTTATTTGGAATCACAGAGGAAAAGAGAGAGAACAGGATAGGAAATGACAGCCAAAACTTCCCCAAATATGTGCAAGACATCAATTTACTGAGCCCCAAATCAGAAAAGATCCCAAGCAAAATAAAAACAGACAACGAAAATAGAAAAAGAAAAGCAAAATGGCAAAATACATCTAGAGAACAGATGATACAAATGAAGGCTAACTTCTCATTAGACGTAGGGAAGGTCACAAGATAATATAATGAATGACATGTTTAAGGTGCAGAATTTTGTGTGCTGCCAAAACAGGTTTCAAAAATGTATGGCATACAAAAAAAAAAATGTATGGCAAAGACATTTCAGTACAACAAAAACTGAGAGAAAAACTGCCAAAATACCTGCATGAAAGAAATGCTGGAAAAAAGTTCTTCAGGAAAAAGGGCCATGATGCCAAATAGCAACTAAGATCTTCAAAAAAGGAAGGAAGTAAAGAAGAAATGGTAAGTATACAGTTATATATGAAAAATTTACTTTCCCCCTTTCTCCTTTTAACTATTTTGAAAATATAAGACTCTTTAAATAAAAAATTCCAACAGTGAGTTGTAGAATTTGCAATGTACAAAGACGTACTATACATGCAGCCACAGCACAAAGAAAGAGGAAAGAATGAATCCTGTCAAGAACCATGAGAGGCCTAAGTACTAACTCTACTTGAAAATTAACGAGTTAGCCCGACATAGCATCATGAGAGCTGGTGGAAGACAGGAATCTCTGGCTTAAGAGGTAAAGGACAGTTTATTACCCACAGGAACAGCAGCAGCCTCACTATCAGCATTTTCGTACCCGTTTCCTGAGCCCCAATTTCCACAGGACCACATGAAGAAGGCTGGATGACATCAACACACAGTGGCCTTTATTACAGCAGGGGAAATCTGACCTGCGGGGACCCAAATCCTCTGTAACGGGCAATGAGGACACCTTCCCTTTGCTCTAGAGGGAGACACTGTATCTTCCAAGGTTATTCACTATACAAACATCCTTGAAAAGATGGTAAGGAACGTATTAAGGGCAGTCAGCACCTTGTTCCCAAGATATGTAGAAACATGAAAGACTTGGAGAATTGTCTCCCTAGAAATTGGAATAGAGAAATCAATGTAATATTATTATAATTCAACTAATTAAAAAGAAGGCAAGAAAGCAGAAAACCAAAGAACAAAAGAGGGACCAAATAGCAAAAAATATATAAAATAAGATAGTAGACTGACACCCAACCATGTCAGGAAGTCCTTTAAAGATAAGTACTAAGTTTTCCAATTAAAAATCAGAGATTGTCAGAGAAGGGACTTAAAAAAAAACAACAAGGCCCAGCTCTGTTGTCTTGGGGTAAAAGGATAGAAAAAGATACACCTTATAAACAGTATGAGAAAGCTGGAGTGGCTGTTTTACTATCAGACAAAAGAGGCCAAGATAATGAGTATTACCAGTGATAAAAAGAAAGACATTTCATTAATATAAAAATGTATCAGAAAAACATATCAAGTATAAATGTATATGTCCCTAAAACAGGGCTTCAAAACCCATGAAGCAAACCTGAGAGAACTCAAAGCGAAAAGAAACAAACCATCAATCATAATTGAATATTTTTATATCCTCTTTCAGTGCTGATAGAATTGAAGAAAAAAATTAGTAAGAATTTAGGAGATCTAAATAAAACATCACCCATCCTGACCTGATGGTTTACAGGACACTATGTCCAACAATTACAGAATACAGGTTTTAAAGTGGACATAAAATATTCACCAAGACAGATTATATGTAGGACCATTAAGCAAGATTCAATAAATTTCAAAAATCTGTAAATTTACAGAGTATATTCCTCTGACTGGAATAAAAGTAGAAATCAGAAACAACAGGATTCTATAAAATATCTAATTATTAATAAATTATTATACTTCTAAATAACCATGGCAAAAAAAGAAATCACAAGGGAAATTAGAAAATATTTCAACTGGTTGAAATTGAAATTGGGATATATCAAGTTTAGTGCCCTGAAGGACACTGTGGGCACTTCTGTCCTCATGATAAGAAAAAAGCTCAACTGAAAAACTAACCACTGCTCTTAGATTTATAAAATAATTGAAGTCACAGGGCAAACTGCTACCCTGAAAACTGGATTAATAGATACAGAGACTCACAGTTTACTTGAGTGGAAGCCTGCAGTTAGAACCAATTTTAATAACTACACTTTATAAATAAGAAATTGGCTGAAAGGTCAGGATATATACGAATCAAAAACTGAAGGGGGCCCCCCACACTCTCCTGAATTTTAGCTCTGAGTCCTACCAGATTCTCACTGTGAAGATCAGGGAAAAATCTCCTCCTGCTTCCAGCAACAGAAGGAGAAATGTACCAGTTTTGAAATATACCCCAAACTTGGATTCTCCTTAATAAAGCCTATACTCAAGGTAAAATATATTATCAGAGCCTAAACCACTGCAGTTTTACCAAAATCTAACCAACCTGGGGTAAGGGAAGCACCCAACTCATTTTCCTTAAGAGTAAGACCTAGTCCTAGAACTACACATTATTTCTCTTCCTAGACCTTATCAACACATCTACAGGGCTCTTGTAGAACAACAGGGGATCATAGCTTTGACAGAACCACAAGACTCAGACTCTGAGCACTCTCTAAGGAAATTCAAAGATAACAGGCAAGACAAAAAAGAGGACACGAGGGAATTTTGTTCTCTGACAACAAAGCTACAACCAGCAATACACACAGCCTTACAACCTATCACCTGACAATAAACCTGTACTGACCTCAGTTTTTTTTAACCCAATACAACATGTGTGGCTTTCAACAAAAGAAATTACAGAGTATGCTGAAAGACAAAAAACAGAGTCTGAAGAGACAGAGCAAGCAACAGAACCAGACTCATATATGGCAGAGATTCTGGAATTCTCAGACTGGGAATCTAAAATAACTAAGATAAATAATATGGCAAGCATTCTGCTGGTAGTGTCAGAGGAGCAGAGGAGGTACAGTGAGGGCTTAAGGGCTTTCACCCTCACCCATGAGGAATGAGATCACCCTACCAGTGTCAGTGCAAACTCTAAGGGAAGCCGGAACTCCTCTCTGCTCTCAGTGTGTTTGGGCAGCTATAACCATCCACCTTATAAACAACAGAAATTTATTTCCAACATTCTGGAGGCCGGAAGTCCCAGATCAGGGTACCAGCTAGGTCAGAGGGACCCTCTTCCAGGTCTCTGATTTCTTATTGTATCTTCACATAGTTGAAGGGCAAGGGTGCTTTGGGACTCTTTTACAAGGTCATTAATTCCTTAGGTCCCTGCCTTCATGACCTTATCAACTTCAGCTCCACTCCTAATGCCATCACTTCAAGCATTAGGATTTCAACATATGAATTTTGGGCAGACTTCAACATTCAGATCATTGCACCTGTCCAACAGTAAAGAGGTCCTCCACAACACGGTGTGTCCGTGGATGCTAATTAAGGAACCTGAACTTCCAGCTATACCCAGCACTAACAAGGTGGAGCCCCTTTCCTCTGAGTTAAGTGTCAAAAAAGCCAGTTAAAATATAATGTTTAAATGAGATTCACAATGTAATACACAAAATTTCCTGGTTTCAATAAAAAAATCATTTGTCATTCTAAGAACCAAGAAGATGTCAAACTAAAATGAAAAAAGACAATAGATGCCAACAATGAGATAAGAATATTAAAGACAATAGATGCCAACAATGAGATAAGAATATTAAAATTATTTGACATAGATTTTAAAGTGGTCAACATAAAAATCACTGAATGCAGGCACCTAGGTGGCTCAGTGGGTTAAAGCCTCTGCCTTCAGCTCAGGTGATGATCTCAGGGTCCTGGGATTGAGCCCTACATTGGGCTCTCTGTTCAGCGGGGAGCCTGCTTCCTCCTCTCTCTCTCTCTGCCTGCCTCTCTGCCTACTTGTGATCTCTGTCTGTCAAATAAATAAAATCTTTTTAAAAAAAGAAATCATTAAAAAAATCACTGAATGATCATTTATGAACACATCCAAAACAAACGAGAAATAAGGAAGACTCAGCAAAGAAATATACACACCAAAACTACATGAAATTCTAAAAAATGTTCAAGTAATGCATAGAAGGGAGGAAAAATAAAACATCAACAGAAAACAAAGAGAAGGGGTGGCTTGGGTGGCTCAGTCAGTTAGGTACCTTCCTTCAGCTCAGGTCATGATCCTGTGGTCCTGGGGTCAAGCCCCAAATTGGATTCCCTGCTCAGGATGGAGTCTGCTTATCCCTCTCCCTCTAACCCTCCCCCATTCATACTCTCTCTCACTTACTCCTTCTCTCTTAAATAAGTAAAATCTAAAAAAACAAACAAACAAAACAAAACAAAAAACCCAAAAAGGAAATGTCAGGCTGTTAACAATAAGACAACAGGCCCCAAATGGAGTCACTTATGCTAACCCCATGTCAGCACACTGACAATACCTAAGCTAAATGCAGTTTCTGCCGCTACCAAGAACATGACCTTTAACCCATCAATGTGTAATTACCAAGTTAGCACTAGTGAGGTAATATGCCTGAGAGAGTCCCAACTGCCCTCAGAGTAAGGTGACATTGCCTGTAACAATCTATTCTTTGTTAGAGTAATAACTTTCTAGCCCCATCTTCTTCTGCCTATAAAAGTCTTCTGTTTACAGTCTTCTTAGAGCTCCTTTCTACTTGCTAGATGCAATGCCACCCAAATCATGAATTGTTGAATAAAGCCAATTAGATCTTCAAATTTACTCAGCTGAATTTTGTTTTCTAACAAGGGTTAAGTTCTACAGTATCTGTAACTCTATGAAATATAGTTCAAATACATCAACTAAAAGATAAAAACTGACAGAATAGTTAAAAAAAAAGATTTAATTCTATGCTGTTATAGGGGAGCAAAACTTGGCAACCACAAAATGCAACTCTTTGGCATGGAGACTATTTTAGGCTGAATATTTTTTTTTTAAGATTTTATTTATTTATTTGTCAGAGAGAGTGAGCACAGGCAGACAGAGGCAGAGGGAGAAGCAGGCTCCCTGCTGAGCAAGGAGTCCGATGTGGGACTCGATCCCAGGATGCTGGGATCATGACCTGAGCCGAAGGCAGCCGCTTAACCAACTGAGCCACCCAGGCGTCCCTAGGCTGAATATTTTTAAGAAACAGAAAGTTCAGGAAGAACCTCTGACCTTCCCTCTAAAAGAGTTTAGAAAGAGGAATTGCTCTAGGAAGGGAGCTATCACTATAGATAACTATAGTGTAAGATAAACTAGGTGTAGTAGACAGGGAGGAACCTAGCAAAGTCTGCTAAAATTCCTCTCTGTGCCCCACTGTTTCTTTTTCTTTCTTTCTTTTTTTTTTTTTTTTAAGATTTTAGTTAGTTATTTGACAGACAGAGATCACAAGTAGGCAGAGAAGCAGGCAGAGAGAGAGGGAGGAAGCAGGCTCCCCGCTGAGCAGAGAGCCCAACACGGGACTTGATCCCAGCACCCTGGGATTGTGACCTGAGCCCAAGGCAGATTGGGCTCTAAGCCACCCAGGTGCCCCTGCCCCACTGTTTCTGTGTGGCCCAGCACACATCTGTTTACCATTTACTTTTTCATCTTGCAGTGAATTGTCTTCCTTCCTTGAAATCCCAGACCCTTTCCCCTTTTTAATTGTGGATGACAAATAAACCTCAACTGCCTGCCTGTGGGGTACATTTTCTTATGGAGCCCCTGTACACAGATAGTTAACTTTGATTTTCTCTTGTTTATCTAGTTCATTGTCAACACAGTAAAGATGTTATTTAGGTTTAACACAATTTCTATTAAAATCTTAGTGAATTTTTTTTACAGATATAAAAACATTCTAAAATTGATATGAAAAGGCAAAGGAACTTTAGGAGTGGTTAAAACAACTTTGAACATTGAAATGTTGAAAAATATTGAAAGATAAGAATAAAGAGGGAGAAATCAGTCTATCTGACTGCAGGACTTATTATATATATGTACAATAATTAAGACTGCACTGGGGCACCTGTGTGGCTCAGTGTGTTAAGCCTCTGCCTTTAGCTCAGGTCATGATCTCAAGGTCCTGGGATGGAGCCCCACATCAGGCTTTCTGCTCAGCAGGGAGCTTGCTTCCCCCTCTCTCTAGGTCTGATTCTCTGCCTACCTGTGATCTCTCTCTCTGTCAAATAAATTTTTTAAAAAATCTTAAAAAAAAAAAAAAAAGACTGTGTGCTACTGAAATAGGTAATAGACAAATAAATGAGAAAGAATAAAGAACCCAAAAATAGATCTACACGGTGTGCCCAAATGATTGTGGACAAATGTGCAGAAGCACCTTACTGGAGGAAAGACAGCTTTCAACAAATGAAACTGGACATCCAAAAGCAAAATGAACAGAAACAATGAAAAAAGTAAACCTCGGATTCATACCTCCTGTAATAATAACTCCAAATGGATCAAGGACTTAAATATAAAACATTAAGCTGTAAAACTTATAGAAAAAAAAAAAACAGGAGAAAATCTTCAGATCTAAAGAAAAATAAAGCATTTTTAGATTTGACACCTAAAGTAAGAAAAAAAATGATAAATTGAACTTCCTCAAAATTAAACTTTAATTCCACGAAAGACCCTGTTTAAAGAGGATGAAAATAAAAGTCAGAGTGGAAAAATTATTTGCAAATCCACACTCAACAGGATTATTGTCTAGATTTTATAGAGTTCTCAAAACTTATCAGTAAAAATACAAACAGTTCAATTGGAAAATGGAAAGGAGACATGAAGAGCCATTTCACTAAAGAGAATATACTAATAAATAATAAGCATATGAAAAGATGTTCAATATCAGTAGCCACTAAGGAAATGTGTATTAAAACCACAGTGAGTTATCATTACGTATCTCTCAAAACCACTAAAATAAAAATAGTGACAACATCAAAGGCTAGTGAGGATGTCAAGGAATGAGAATAGTTACACACTGCTGCTGGGAATGCAAAATGGTACCACCAGTCTAGAGAACAGTTTCTTAAACTATAAACATACAACTATCATATGACCTAGCAACCGCACTCCTGGGTATTTATCCTAGAGAAACAAAGACTTACGGTGATATTATGATTTATAATTAGAAATATACATTTTGTGAAGTTTAAAAAAAAAAAGAAATATACATTTTGGTCTTTGTCTATGGTTCCTGGCACACAGTTCCTAAAACCACTGTAATTTCCTAATTAACAAAAAGCAATAGAAGCATCTTTTGTTATAATATTCAGCCTTTTGTTCTCAGTCCTAAAATAGATCCAGAGAATAAAGGTGAAAAGAGTATCTTTTGTTATTTATAACAAATTTGATCAATCACGTCTGTATAAGAAAGCCTCCATAAAAATCCCTCAACTATAGAGCTTGGAGGCTTCCAGGCTGGTGAAGACATGGAGGTACAAGGAGGGTGACACACCAAGAGAAGGGAGTTCCACACCCACCCCTCAAGCCCTGCCCTGTGCATCTCCTCTAACTGGTTTCTCCTGAGTTGTATCCTTTCATAAAAAAAACTGGTCACCTAGTTAGTAAACTGTTTTCTGGAGTTCTGTGAGCTATTCTAGCAATTCACTGAACCCACGAATGGGGTTGTGGGAGTCTGATTTATAGCCAGTTAGTCAGAAACACAGGTGACAACCTGGCCTGTGACTGTCATCTGAAGTGGGAGCAGTCTTATGGTGTCAGTATTGACTTAAACTATAGGATATCTGGTTGGTGTTCACTGGTAACTGAGGAATTGCTTGGCACAGATGAAAAAACCCACATATCTGCTTTTGCAGTGTTGTAAAGAGTGCTCCCAGAGAAAACCAGTGAGTGGTTTGTTGTTGTTGTTTTAATATTTGCTTTCACACAAAAACCTGAGAATGAACCTATGTAGCAGCTTTATTTGAAAAAGCTCTAAACTGGCCACAACCAAGAAAACAAACTGGTTCATCAATACCCTGGAACTAGTAAGCAATAAAAGGATTGATAAACTATTGATAAATGCAACAACTTGGATGAATTGCCAGATAATTATGCTAAGTGCAAAGTACTAATTAAAAAATATTATATATACGTTATCATTCCATTCTTGAACTGAGAAAATGATATAAATGAAGAACACATTAGCAGCTACCAGGAGTTAAGGAGCAGTTGAGAGCACAAAGGAAATGCGGGTGGTTATAACAGGGGAGCAGGAAGGATGCTGTGGCGATAGAATTGTTCTAAACCTTTAATGTATCAAAGTCAATATCCTGGTTGTGATATTGTACTGCTTTTGTATGACATTAACCTCCGGGGGGGAAGGAGGAAAAGATACAAGGGATCTGTCTGTACATTTTTCTTAAAGTTGAGTATTATCTACAAATATGTTAAAATAAAATAGTTTAGGGACACTTGGGTGGCTCAGTCGGTAAAATGGCCAACTCTCAATTTCGACTCAGGTCATCATCTCAGGGTTGTGGGATTAAGCCTCGAGTCAGGCTCCGCATTCAGCAGGGCGTCTGCTTGTGGATTCTCTCTCCCTGTGCCCCACACCCCTCCTTGCATGTACGTAATCTCTCAAATAAAATACATACATACATACATAATTTTTTTAAATTAAGAAGTTTTAAAAAAATTGACTCCATTTTTTTCTTTCCACATAAAAAAGCATGAACAGATGAAAGTAACAAGTTAATTAAAAGTAAAGAAGTACTTCCCTTTTCCTGCCTCAACATCTACATTTTAACTGTGAGTAAGTGCTAACTATATCATGGACTTAATACTCATCCGCAACTGGTAGATCTTTCATACACAGATTAAATATAAAAACAGAAAACATAATGTAATTATAAATAACATAATCTCCTTACCAATGTACCTTGGAAACGTCCTGGTTTCTTATACCACGCTTTGTTGCCTTCCTCTTCACAGACACACAGATGATCCATAAGTCCGTTACTATACACAAAACATTTTCCTAACAAAGAAGGTCCCAACAATCAAAAATTATTTCACAAAACTGTACTATTTTTACAGAGGAACAAATTCAAAGTACAATGAGTGGACTAGAAAATTATGAAAAGAGATCAACTTTGTTTTTACCTTTTATGATAATACGTAAATTAATTTACCTAATGACAAAGAACTGGCCTCTAAACTCAAAGTGGTGAAAAGTAATTGAGTAAATTGATGAATTTTATGTTTTCATAAATGTAGTAAGCAAATGCACATAGAAATAAATTCTTTTAGGGTACCTGAGGGAATGCATAGGAATATCAAGGAAGAAAACCTGTTTTGAAATGAGCATATAGGTATACATCTTCTCCACTTGACAACAAGAAAACTCTGGTACCCAAGGGAAATTCAGACAAAAAAAATTTTTTTGGAATTATACATACATTAAACATACATATCTGTATATACACATTATATAAACATATGCAGAAATCTAATGGACATCTGAAACTTGTTAAAAGAGTAGATGTTAAAAATTCTCTTAACATGAAAAGAATTGTTAATTTTGTGAGGAGACTGACTAAACTTACTGTGGTGATCTTTTCGCAATATATACATACATCGGGCACCTGGGTGGCTCAGTGGGTTAAAGCCTCTGGTTTCGGCTCAGGTCATGATCCCAGGGTCCTGGGATCGAGCCCCGCATCGGGCTCTCTGCTCTGTGGAGAGCCTGCTTCCTCCTCTCTCTCCCTGTCTGCCTCTCTTGACCTGCTTGTAATCTCTGTCTCTCAAATAAATAAATAAAATCTTAAAAAAAATTAAAAAAAAAAAAAATATATATATATACATACATCAAGTCATCACATGGCACACCTCAAACTAATACAATGTTTTATGTAAATCACACCTCAATTAGAAAAATAGACAATTAAAAAAAGTTCTTTTCAGGTGCCTGGGCGCTCAGTTGGTTAAGTGACTGCCTTGGGCTCAGGCCATGATCCTGGCTTCCAGGAACGAGTCCCACATTGGGCTCCCCCTGCTCTGCAGGGAGCCTGCTTCTCCCTTTCCCTGCCACTCCCCCTGCATGGGCTCTCTCTGTGTCAAATAAATAAAATAAAATCTTTAAAAAAAAAGTTCTTTTGTATCAATGCAAACAGTGCTATGTTGACTCTTTCTCTGTATTTATGCTCCTCATTCTAGGTATTTGTCAGCTCCTAGTTAATTTACCTCAACTTTCCCTAATAGCTACCCTTTCCCATTATTGGACTCACCTGGGCTGCCAAAATTATCTTTTCTGTTCAACCATATATATGAGTCTTGTATACATAAGTCTAAGTGTCTCTTTCTGCTTTTAAGGATTTCTTAAGTGTGTAGGAAACTGCTTTCCTTTTAGTCTCCTTCTACAATCCCATCTATCCTGTCTTCTGTCTGAGCTATGACTGTTGTTCATTCCATCTCAGTGCTTTGCTCATCAGAGTGGCATTTCTGTCTGAGCCAACATTCTCACAGTCCAAGCAGTCTGTTTTCTGCTATTTAAACATGTTTGTCATAATCTTTATAAAACTGTAAAAGGTTTATCAAGGAATTGCTATTTTTGCCTATCTAATAAAGATGTATAACTACTCTTTTCAAGTTCATATAACCTATACTGGCCAACAATTAACCAAGCTGCCTGATAAAAATAATCATTTTATACTATATTCAAGCAACAGTTAGGTGACTGTTGGATGAATGTTTTAGAATGTGCACAGCTTTTGGACTATGAAGGAAGCTAGATTCTAAGACCCCTTATGCTTAGAATTCTGTTCTTACTTGTGAGGCACATACTCAAATATTAAACCATCCTATGCTTTAATTAGGTATATAAAAGTGTTATGACTGTTTTATATATTATTTATTTTCTAGCTAGACCCCATGATGTACAAGTATTGAAAAAAAATTTCTGCCTGAGTGTAAGGAGGTATGAGCTTTTAAAAATTAACAAAAAAATTATTCAAACAAAAATGAATAAAGTAACACTTAAAAGCCTAACCATATTTGCAGGGTAACTAGTACACATACCTTTGGAGAATGGGTTGTTTTGGGCTTGGAGTCGAATTTTAACAACATCGAGGGGTGTCACTATGAAGAAACATAAATTTTAATTAGGAAGTGATACCTATTAATGGTACAGATATTTGTCCAAAATTCACAAAATATATCAAATTGACTCCTTTTCATGACTATATAAGATTATCTTAAAATGGTTTTAAATTTAACATTCTCATTTTTTGACCCTGAATTCTGTTTAAAGAGGATCAATGAGAAGACAATGTAATGATTTCTCTCATGACTACTAAACTGTCATTTATAATATTTCTGTAACAATAATTCCATTAACGTTAAAACTATAATACTAGTATTTTAAAGAAAATACATCACCTAAGGTAAAGAATAAGTGTTTTGGAAGTCTATGTAAAAATTTGAGAATAACTCTGTATTACAACTAATCAATAATCAAACAATACTAGTCTTCCTCATCTGTTAAATTCAGTTGTATCAAATAAAAACTATACATAATGAAGATTTGAATAAGCTAGCCAGAAATCATCTTTACTACCACACAGTGTTACTCCATTCAGGAACAGCATGGTAAAGGAGAATGGTCTTAATTTGCATGCTATTTTATCCAGATAGGAAAAAAAAAGGCCAAATAGTGGTTCTAAGAAAACTTCTCCCCCTCTAAGAATGAGGTCACGGTAAATCATTAGATGATCTCTAAAAATCTTTGCAACACTAACATTCTGACCTGAAGTAAAATACTACACCCGAAAGCAATACATTTGTTGTGATCATCTATCTTAAATAAACTGGCCAACTTAAAAACCATTGAAATACAAACTGTCACCTAAGTCATTTGTCTTTCTCTGAAAGAAATGGGACTAAAAAACCAGAAAAATGTGGCCCAGAGGAATTAAAGAAATTCATGGTTAATGCAAGCAAAGGAAAACATAATTTGTATTTGTTTCTACCATAACTTGCCCAAATTTTGTATTATTCATTATACTAATATTTTATTCTATCTTCTTTCTATTTTAAAAAAGGCTAACAGAGTTATAAAAATTCAATATTGACAGGAACCTCAAAGAACTCCTGGTCTCAGCCCCTACTTCTATAGATGAAAAATGAGGTTCAGAGAGAAGTAGGGACTATCCCAAAGGCACTTAGCCTGTAAATGGCAAAGCAAGGAATAAAATTCAAGTCTCTTGATTCTCTGTCCAAGGTTCTTTTCATGTTATCATGCTCATGGAGAGAGAACATGATGCAGCATGAATGATAATTTTAGCATTATTTCACAGATGGTAACCTCAAACGGAAATCATCCAGTTACACAATCTACAACAGTAACATTATTCTACCCATTAGTGATGTCAGTATAGCTCCACTGCAAGAAGCAAGCATTTGTTGAAGAGGTGTCACTTTGATAATCTGTGGTCCCTCTGATTCAGCATCCATATTTTTAACTGACTGAAGAAAAATCTGTTCAGGAAAAGATGTAAAATAAAAGTTTAATAAACATGCCTTTAAGTTTGTTTGCCATAAATTAAATAAACTATAAAAACAACCAGTATTAATATCAAAGCACATGCTGACCAGTATCAAAAATGAATACCTAAGTTCTATACACAGGCAATACACAACTGTCATTAATAAAATATATACTCTGATTTTCCAAATGCACTTCAGCTGTGTGAGCAGCAACATATTTATAAGACAGGTAAGAGAGCAGTAAGGAAACAGACTCTGGCCATGTAACAGAATGAAGGCACCCGACTAGTAAGTCTCAGAATTTGTGCATTTAGACTCATAAGAACTACTCAGATACTCTCATCTAATGGAGAATTAGCAAATATACCACTATTTGTACTGCACACCAAAAGTTGCTATGAAGGTATAAAATAAAAACATATAATCTTCAAAAGAAGCATTATCTTAGAAAAATTTGGTGAGAAAACATATACTCCTTTACAAAAAGCCAGTTAATATAAGAAAGTATAAAAATCACTTATAAACCTTTTCTTCAAAAATAACCACTAGCAACATAAGTGTCATCTTTCCAAATGTCTATGTACACACAAATACATTTATATGCATGTCCATATGTATATAATACATACAGACACACATGTACATACAAATTACATGTTTACTAGTCAAATATGTACAAATATTCATATCTGTGTACATGCACCTTTTTAAAAGATCTTGTTTAAAGAAACATAAATAGGTTCCACTGCCTGGGTGGCTCAGTCAGTTAAGTGTCTGACTCTTGGTTTCAGCTCAGGTCACAATCCCAGGGGTCATAAGACGGAGTACCATGTCTGGCTCCAGGCTCAGTGCAGAGTCTGCTTGAGATTCTCTGCTTTTCCCTCTTCCTCTGCCCCTCCCCCTGCCCTTGCAACCAAGCACTCTCTCTCTCTCAAATAAATAAAATATTTAAAAAAATATATATTTCTATTGCTTAGTAGCCAAAGTGGGCACTTAAAAATATAGACATTGTATCAATAAATATAGAGGTATATTGTCATTTTTAATACAGTTTTTTATATTTACAGTCTCATATTGTTAGATACTATGTTACAGTCAAATTTTCCTTATTCATTTATTCAAACACTCTTATATAAATATCCCCATACACACAACTTTTTGTAGTCTTCCTAGAATTACTATAGAAGAAAAAGTAAGATTGTGAGGCTCAACTTGCCAAAATGCCTTCCAGAAAGGAGGGACCAATTTACACTTCCACTGGAAATAAATGAGATCCTATTAACCCAGAATTTCACCAAACTCTCTCTCGTTACATACCACTTATTTTTTTATGAACAGTTTGAAAGTAGTTTGCATATAACACACCCTGTTATTCTAATTACCTCAGAATATTCTTTTATTTCACAGTAACATTATCATATTGAGGAAACTTAGTACTCTGTAGTTTATATTCCAATTTTATCAATTATCCCAATAATCAACTTTATAAAAATGAATGGTGGTTTGTTTCTTCAGACTTTTATTATTACTCACCTGGTTTAAGTCTTTTCCTCAACTCTATGCTCCAATATTTTATTGTTTGTAACATCAGTAGCTGAAAATCTGTAGTGAAAAATGAAAGTAATTGTCTTATCTTTTCACACCAGAAAGGGAGAACCTCAAAGAAAGGAGCATGTAAAAAACCTTAAAAGACAAATCAACAGGGGTGCCTGGATGGCTTAGTGGGTTAAGCCTCTGCCTTCGGCTCAGGTCATGATCTCAGGGTCCTGGGATCGAGCCCCACATTGGGCTCTCTGCTCAGTGGGGAGCCTGCTTCCCTTCCTCTCTCTCTGCCTGCCTCTCTGTCTACTGTGATCTCTCTCTGTCAAATAAATAAATAAAATCTTTAAAAAAAAAACAAGGAAAAAGACAAATTAAATATTTATTGAATACCTTCTATTCAATGCTTTAAGGAATATGAGAAGCATTCCACAAATGCTCATATTACATTTATTAAATTTCATTTATAAAACTTCATAGTATAATAAACTTTGGGGCACCTGGGTGGCTCAGTCGGTGAAGTGTCTTCCTTTGTCTCCTGATCCCAGGGTCCTGGAATCAAACCCTGTGTCAGCCTGGCTCCCTGCCCAGAGGACAGTCTGCTTCTCTGTCTTCCTCAGCCCCTCCCACGAGCAAGCTCATGCTTGCTCTTTCTTCCTCAAATAAATAAATAGAATCTTTAAAAAAATAGTATAATAAACTTCATTTACTAAACTTCATTTATAAATCTTCACATTGTCCCAGTAAATTTATTTTGCTTAAAAAAAAAAATTCTCAGAGCTCCTGGGTTGTTCAGTTAAGTGTCAGACTCTATCTTAGCTCAGGTCTTGATTTCAGGGTCATGAGTTCAAGTCCAGTGTTGGGCTCCACACTGGGCGTGCAGCCAGACATGATACTCGGTCTTATGACCCCTGGGATTGTGACCAGAGCTAAAACCAAGAATCGGATGCTTAACTGACTAAGCCACCCAGGCAGTGGAACCTATTCATGTTTCCTATCATTTCAAAACAAAACAAAAAACTCTAGAAGCTGAACATGCTGATCAATCTTGGTATCACGAGTCAACTAGATTTTGTGACACAAAATTATGTAACCAGGATTATCTGTAAAGCATTTTGCAGGGAAAAAAACCTTTAATTTTAACCTAAACAATCCATTAGATCTAAGTTCCAATTCATAGAAAATTCAGAGACTAAAGTAAGAGGGTAAAGAATGCCACAAAATAGAAGTTGAAATACCATATAGGACTATTGTCTTCGTTCTTTAACAACGAAATTAAGTTGGGAAAAAGGTAGCAGGGAAGGGAGAACTCTTCTAGAATAAGGGAATCTTCTGAGAGTCACCAACCAGATACATCCTGGTTCAAGTAAATAAAATTTTAAAAGTCAGTTTGAGAGCACATAAAGAAATCTGAATTTGGGCTGAACATGGGCTGGATATTAGATAATATTAAAAATTATTATTTTTTGGTGAGATGATGGTATTATACCAATACCAGTTTAATACCAGTTATAATGGAAGGGTCTTTTTTTTTTTTAAAGAAATTCATATTATAAATATTAAAGGCTAAAATGTTGCAATAGTTGTAGTTCATAATACTTCAGAAAAAATAAATATCCTAAGTTAATAATCTGCTAAATCTAGGTGGTAAGTATAATGTATTTTTACTGTTTTATATTTTTCTGTATATGGAAAAATCTGAACAACAGGATTTTTTAGGTTTGTGAAACATATGCAGAATCTCCAAGTCTAAGAAAATACTAACATTCTTTTATATGAATATGGGTAAGTGGGAAAATATTATATACATGCTAGAATATAGGTACATTCCTCCTCCAGAAAGAAAAGGCCTACAATGCTTTATTTTGACATCTATTCTAGCAAAGTTGGCACATGAATATGCTCAAACCTGAAACTAAAGCCAGAAAGATAGTTATGTTCTAGTAATTGTTACAGAATGTTAAGGGAAAAAAGTCAGAAATTTAGATTTAACATTTTAGAACTCAGAATTAAGGTTACTGGATTTTTTTATTACTTCTTTATATAAAGGTAGTTTAGAAAAATATATTAGCAATCTCCTAAGATCCTAACATGTATCTACTTAGAATGAGATCTGTGAAATCAGTCTTTGAATTTTTTTGAAAAATAAAGTGGAGAAAAAAAGAATAATATAGGCAAAGATTTGGGGATAGTTGGGAAAAAAGTGGGAAGTAATAATCTTAGTGGACTGTCTAGAACTTATGATGTATTCTCCAGGGCTTTAAATTCTTTATAGTCCTATCAACGTACTTCTCTCATATCATCCTCAATGGGGAAAAACTGAGAGACTTTCCTCTATGATCAGATACAAGACAGGGATGTCCACTCACACCACTGCTATTTCACATAGTACTGGAAGTCCAGGCCTCAGCAATCAGATAACATAAAGAAATAAAAGGCATTCAAATTGGCCATGAAGATGTCAAACTTTCACTATGACATGATACTCTATATAGAAAGCCCAAAGACTACCCGCCCCCGCGAGTTACTAGAACTGATACACGAATTCAGCAAAGTAGCAGTATACAAAATCAATGTAGAGAAATCTGTTGCATTTCTATCCACCGATAATAAAGAAGCAAAAAGAGAAATCAAGGAATTGATCCTATTTACAACTGCAACAACAACCATAAGAATAAGCCTAAGAATAAACCTAACCGAAGAGGTGGAACACCTGTATTATGAAAACTACAGAACACTTATCAAACTGAAGATAACACAAAGAAATGGCAAAACATTCCATACTCATGAATTGGAAGAACAAATACTGTTTAAAATGTCTACGTTACTCAAAGCAATCTACACATTTAATGCAGTCCTTATCAAAATACCACTAGCGGGGCGCCTGGGTGGCTCAGTGGGTTAAAGCCTCTGCCTTCGGCTCATGTCATGATCCCAGGGTCCTGGGATTGAGCCCTGCATCGGGCTCTCTGCTCAGCAGGGAGCCTGCTTCCCCACCTCTCTGCCTGCCTCTCTCCCTACTTGTGATCTCTCTCTCTCGCTGTCAAATAAATAAATAAAATCTTAAAAAAAAAATACCACTAGCATTTTTCACAGACCTAGAACAAACATTCCTAAAATATTTGCATAGAACCACAAAAGACCATGAATAGCCAAAGCAACGTTGAAAAAGAAAAGCAAAGTGGGAGGCATCACAATTCTGGACTTCAATCTATATTACAAAGCTGTAGTCATCAAAACAGTATGGTACTGGCACAAAACAGACACATAGATCAATGGAAAAGAAAAGAAAATCCAGAAAAAGACCTATCACTATATGGTCAAGTAGTCTTCAACAGAGTAGGAAAGCATATCAATTGGAAAAAAAAAATGTTCTCTTCAACAAATGGTATTGGGAAAACTGAGCAGCCACATGCAGAAGAATGAAACTGGGCCACTTTCTTACACTGCACACAACATAAATTCAAAGTGGAGGAAGATCTAAATGTAAGACCAAAAAAAAAAAATCCATCAAAATCCTAGAGGAGAACATAGACAGCAACTCTTTGACCTCGGGAATAGCAACTTCTTACTAGACACATGTCCAAAGGCAAGGGAAACAAAAGCAAAAATGAACTATTGGGACTTTAAGATAAAAAGCTTCTGCACAGTGAAGGAAACGGTAAACAAAACTAAAAGGCAGCCTGTGGAATGGGAGAAGATATTTGCAAATGGCCTATGTGATAAAGGGCTAGTATCCAAAATCTATAAGGAACTTATCAAACTCAACACCCAAAAGAACCAAATAATCCAGTTAAGATATGGGCAGAAGACATGAATAGATACTTTAGATACTTTTCCAAAGAAGACATCCAGATGGCCAACAGACACATGAAAATATACTCAACATCATTCCTCATCAGGGAAATACAAATCAAAACCAAAAAGAGATACCACCTCACACCTGTCAGAATGGCTAAAACTAATAACACAGGAAACAATAGGTGCTGGCACGGATGTGGAGAAAGGGGAACCCTCTTACACTGTTGGTGGGAATGCAAGCTCATGCAGCCACTCTGGAAAACAGTATGGAAGTTCCTAAAAAAGTTAAAAATAGAAGTACCCTTATCTAGTAATTACAATAATAGGTATTTATCCAAATGATACAAAAGTACTGATTTGAAAGGGCACAGGCACCTTGGTATTTATAGCAACATTATCAACAATAGCCAAATTATGGAAAGAGCCCAAATGTCCACTGACTGAAGAATAGATAAAGGAGATGTGGGGGATATGTGTGTGGACACACACACACACACACACAAATATTTGTCATCAAAAGGAATGAAATCTTGCCATTTGCAATGATGTGGATGAAGCGAGAGTGCATTATGTTAAGCAAAATAAGTCAGAGAAAGACAAATACCACTGTGATGTCACTCATATGTAGAATTTAAGAAACAAAACAGATAAACATAAGGAAAAAAAAAAGAGAGAGGGAAGTAAACCATAAGACACTCTTAATTATAAAGAACAAACTAAGGGTTGATGGAGGGGAAATGGGCAGGGAATGGGCCAAATGGAAGACAGGTATTAAGGAGGGCACTTACGGTGAGAACTGGGTGTTATATGTGAGGAATCACTAAATTCAACTCCTGAAACCAGTATTACACTATATGTTAACTAGAATTTAAATAAAAATTTGAAAAAAAAGAATTAGGGGAATATCCAATTCCCCTAATCAGAAGATAGTAAATCATATATACTTCATATAATCAGAATTTTTAGTTTTTTCAAATTTATGTTAAATGTTATCTCACAGTCTTGATTTACCTTCCTCTGCTAAGTAAATGATGATGAACATCTCTTCCCTTGGCAACCACCATTCTATCTTCTTTAAGAATTTTACTAGTTTAGGGACACCTGGGTGGCTCAGTGAGTTAAAGCCTCTGCCTTCAGCTCAGGTCATGATCCCATCATCCTGGGATCGAGCCCCACATCAGGCTCTCTGCTCAGCAGGGAGCCTGCTTCCCCCCTCTCTGCCTGCCTCTCTGCCTACTTGTGATCTCTGTGCAATAAATAAAATCTTAAAAAAAAAAAAAAGAATTTTACTAGTTTAGATACATCATGTAAGGGGAAACGTGCAATATTTCTGCTATGACTGACTTACTTTACCCAGCATAATACTCTGTCAAATATCATATGACAGGATTTCCTTAATTTTAAAAGTCTAAATAAGGGCAGCTAGGTGGCTCAGCAGGTTACATGTCTGACTCTTGGTTCCAGCTCAGGTCATGATCCCAGGGTCATGGAATCAATCTCAGCATTGGGCTCTACACTCTGTGGAGTCTGCTTGAGATTCTCTCACCCTCTGCCCTCCCCCTGCTTGTGCATCCCTCTTTCTTTATAAAATAAATAAATAAAATCTTCTCTAAAAAGGCTAGGGATGCCCCGGTGGCTTAGTTGTTTAAGCATCTGCCTTTGGCTCAGGTCATGATCTCAGGGTCTGAGGGTAGAGCCCCACATCTGGCTCCCTGCTCCACAGAGTGTCTACTTCTCCTTCCCTCTTTGCTTCTCCCCTCGGCTTGTGTGCACTCTCTCTCTCTCAAATGAATAAAATCTTAAAAAAATTTTTTTTAAAAAGGCTAGGTAATACTCTGCTATATGTATATACAAAATTTTCATTATTATTTCATCTACTGATGGGCAAAAAAACTTAAGATTGTTCCCATCTCTCGAACTATGCATAATGCAATGAACATGGGAGTTCAAATATTTCGAGATTCCGATTTCTTTTTTTTTTTTTTAAAGATTTATTTATTTGTCAGAGGGAGAGAGAGAGAATGAGCGAGCACAGGCAGACAGGGTGGCAGGCAGAGGCAGAGGGAGAAGCAGGCTCCCTGGCGAGCAAGGAGCCCGATGTGGGACTCGATCCCAGAACGCTGGGATCATGACCTGAGCCGAAGGCAGCCGCTTAACCAACTGAGCCACCCAGGCGTCCCCGAGATTCCGATTTCAATAATTTTACATAAATATCCAGAAGTGGGATTGGTAAATAATATGGTTGTTCTATTTTAAATTTTTTGAGGAACCAATACCATTTTCCATAGCGGCCATACCATTTTACAAACAATGCACAGGGTTGCCATTTTCTTCATCTACATGAGCACTTGTATTTTTCTGCTTTTGTCTTTAATAATGGCCATCATAAAAAGTATGAAGTGATATCCTGTGACTTTGATTTCATTTGCCTGGTAGTGATGCTCAGTGTCTTCATATTCCTATTGGTCATCTGTATGTCTTCTTTGGGAAAATGTTTATTAACGTCTTTTACCCATTTTTTATTCTAGTTATTTCTTACTGAGTTGTAGGAGTTCATTATATATTTTGGATACTAATCTCCTATCAGATGTATGGTTTGTAAATATTTCCTCTCATTCCATAGACTGCCTTTTCACTCTGTTGATTTTGTCTGTAGCTGTATAGCAGCTTTTTAATTTGATGTAGTCCAAGTTGCCTTTTGCTTTTACTGTGAGTGCTTTTGGTGTTACATGCGTGAAATCACTGCCAAGATCAATATTATGAAGCTTTCCCTTATGTTTTCATCTAGGACTTTTATAATTTCAGGTCTTACATTCAAGTCATTAATCCACTTGGAACTGATTTTTGTGTGTGGTGGTAGAGAAGGGTCAAAGTTCTTACTGTTAACGTACTAAAGTTTATCTATCTATCCCTTTATAGGCAAAACATTTTTGATTCTTCTTTAAGCAATCTTTCTTTACCCAAGAGTCCAAAAGATACCTGCCTACATTTTCTCCCTATGTATTTTAAAGCTGTGTTACTGACAAATTTTAAATCTTCAATTCAGGCAGAATTTAAAAAATAGCATGTGAAATAGGGAACCAATTTCATCTTTTCCCATGTGAAATTAAGTAAGTACTTTCTTCAAGCTCCAACTTTTTAAAAAATATTTTATTTATTTGAGAGAGAGGGGGTTCATGTGCAGGGGGAGGGGCAGAGGGAGAAGCTGACTCCCCTGTTGAGCAGGGAGCCCAAAGTGGATCTTGATCCCAGGACTCTGCCCAAGGCAAAGGCAGACACTTCACAACTGAGCCACCCAGGTGCCCTCAAGCTCCAATTATTAAATGATCCCTCTTTTTTCCCTCTATACTGATAACTACTTTGTTATACCTAAATTCTATGCCTTTGTGGAACTCTTCCTAGGCTCTCTATTCTGTTCTACTGATTGACTTGTCTATCCTTAAACTGTATCACACTGAATTATTATGGAGTCATAATAAGCCCTTATATTTATTTGGTAGGGTAGGTCCAACCTACCTGTTCTTCAGAAGTGTCATGGTTGCTCTTGACCCTCAGGTCCTTCTTGTTAAGTTTAAAAATCATCTAAGTTCCTTGAAAAATCTCTTTAGGATTTTAATTGGAATTGCATTGACTCTACAGATAAACTTGGAGATAGTATCTATGAATACAGTCTCTTCTTTCATTTATCTGAGTCTTCCTTAACATTGTGAGAAGTTTTAAAATTTGTCATTTGTCGTATAGATACCTTTGTGGCAGATCTGTGACAGATCTCTGTCTGATCTATTGTCTGTCTGTGACAGACAATACTCCAGCAATTCGGTAGTCACTAATACTAATATAAATAGCACTTTCCTTTAAAAAAAAATAGCACTTTCCTTTTAATTATATATTCTCTCTGCTGTTAAGATATGGAAGTAATTTTGTACATAAACCTTATATCCAACCAACCTTACTAAAGAAAAACCACTGATTCTAATTGATTTATAGACTCTAGTTTTTTCCTGTAAAAGTTTACATTGTCTTTAAATGGTAAGTTTAATTTTCGCCCTTCACACTCATCATATTACAAATGAGTTTTCTTATTGTAAAGGCTAGGATCTCCAAAACAATATTAAAAAGTGGTGAAAATGAGTATTCTTATTCCGTTCCTGAATTAAAAAAAAATTCTAAGATTCCACATTAGAACCTCCATGTTTTCCATAGTGGCAACACCAATTTATATTCCCACCAATGGTACATGAGGATTTCCTTTTCTCCACAATCTCATCAACACTTATTTTTTGCCTTTTTGATACTAGCCATTCTGACAAGTATAAAGTGTTAAGTCACTATAGTTTTAAATTGCATTTCCCTGATAATTAGTGACAATAAGCATCTTTGTGTCTGTTTGCCATCTGTAAATATCCTTTGGAAAAATGTCTTTTTGGATCTTTTGTCCATCTCTTTGCCTATGTTCTTGATGTTAACTTGTATGAGTTCTTCACTGGTTTGGGATATTAACCACTTCCTGGAAAAATCATCTGCAAATATCTTCCCCCATTCACTAGCTTGCCTTTTTGTTTTGTTGATGGTTTCCCTTGCTCTGCAAGAGGATTTTGGTTTCATGTAGTCCTAACTGCTTATTTTTGCTTTTTCCCTTAAGAAGAATGATCCAGAAAAAAATATTGCTAAGACTGACATCCAAAAGTTTACTATGTTGTTGTTACTATGGTTCCAGGTCTTACATTTAGGTCTTTAATCCACTTTATCTCTGTACATGGTATAAAAAGTGGTCTAGCTTTGTTCTTTCGCACATACCCATTTAGTTTTCCCAACACCATTTTTTGAAGAGGCTGTCATCCCCTCATTGTATTATTCTTACTTATTTTGTTACAGATCAAGTGACCATGTTAAGTGTGAGTTTATTTCTGGGCTGTTCCACTGTTCCACGTGATCTATCCTGTTTCACTCTTCCATTACCATACTGCTTTGGTTACTCAAACTTTACAGTATACTTTAAAATCTAGGATTATAACACCTTCAGCTTTGTTCTTTCTCAAGATTGAGAATTCAGTGTCTTCTGTGGTTCCACGAAAATTTTATTATTTGTTTCAGTTCTGTGAAAAATGCTATTGGTATTTTAGTAGAGATTGCATTGAATCTGTAGACTGCTAAGGATAGCACGAACATTTTAACATACTAACATAAAATATTAACATAAAAACATTAATTCCTCCAATTCATGAGCATGGAGTAACTGGAGTTCATAAACAAATGAGAGCACTGGCAAAGGTAACAAGGATAAATATAAAAGAAAATGGATAAAACAATAAAGTAAATCTCTGCTTATAAGCATACAATATATAAAGATGTAATCTGAAAAAAAAAAAAAAAGATGTAATCTGTATGACTACAAAGGCACAAAGAAGGTAAGGAATCGAGCTATAAGAAAGCAAATTTTCGTATACTAAGATTAAATTGGTATTCATCTGAACCAGATTGTTATAAGTTAAAACACTAATTGTAATCACCTCAGAAACCACGGAACACTCCCCTCAAAACAGAAAAACCCCACACACATCCACAAAATGTACTAGAAGAGGTGGAGCTCTGGTCCAAGATGGTGACAAAGAAAGACCCTGAACTCACCTCTCCTTTGGACATACTAAATCTACACCTATTTATAGAGCAGTTCCTCTTAAAGAACTGAGGGCTGACTGAACAGCTTCTGCACAAAAAAACAACATATAAAGAAAGGCTAGAGAGACCATACAGAAGATAGCAAGAGAGATGGACAGAAGATAATGAAGGGAACCCCCAAATGCAGGGGACTGTAATGGAAGTGTAGAAGTGCTGACAATACTGATTCCATCTTTAGACTACCATCTTGTTCATTTCACTTAATGGTCCTTCTTGGGCTATGCGTTTCAGGCCCCTTGGAGACTCAATCTACATACCCTAGAAATGCTTGCCAAATTCAGGATAGGGAAAAGCTTAATTTGGCCTCCCATGAATCTGTTAAGGATAACAGTCTTTCCCATTCCTCACACATAGGAGGTGCCACAAGATCTAATTAAAGGTTACTGTCAATTAGGTGCTCACGAACCCTTTGAAGTACATGCAAACCCTTTAACCTCACTACATGCCCTTTACATGTCCACTTATTCTATAAACTCTGTGGACTGAAGTCCAGACTTCACAGAGAAAAACTATGCAGTTGCCGCGGATCATTCTCCAGCTAAACCTCCCTTGTCAGTAAGTTACCCCAAATAAAAAACTCTGTGTAAACTATACAAAACTGCCTACTTTGTTTTTCGGTCTCAAAAGTACCTTTTCAGTTTGGGGGAGACTTTACTGTCCCTTCCCACTTTGTAAAAGGGAACGGATAGTACTGAGGAACCTAGAGCAGATATGTCTGCCTTGGAGCATAGAAAAAAAAGTCTCAGTTTAAGATATCCAGCCTCAGAATTCCACCAGCCAGGGAGCTGCTGGACCTCTCTTCACGCTGGAGGAGCTGGTGAGTGCCACAGTTTATGTTCACCCTCTGCCCTGATAATGCAGACTAGAGCACAGTTCTGGGCACCATCGCTGGCCTGCCACCTCAGTGAGCCCTGCCATAGCTCCACATTCCTTGGGACACAGAAAAAAATGCACAGGTTTACAAGAACAACTAAAGGGGCACCTGGGTGGCTCAGTGGGTTAAGGCCTCTGCCTTTGGCTCAGGTCATGATCTCAGGGTCCTGGGATGGAACCCCGCATCGCATCGGGCTCTCTGCTCAGCGGGGAGCCTGCTTCCTCCTCTCTCTCTGCCTGCCTCTCTGCCTACTTGTGATCTCTGTCTGTCAAATAAATAAATAAAATCTTAAAAAAAAAAAAAAGAGCAACTAAAATATAAAAGATCCAGACCTAGACCTCCACCAAACAGCGAGGGAGCTACTGGAATTCTCTCTGGGTCAGTGGTGCTGGTGAGGAACATGGTTTATGTTCCCCTCCACACTCACAGCATGCATAGGCGCAAGGTCTGGGTGCCACAGCTGGCCTATAGTTTCAGTGAGTCCCAGGTCCAGCTGACACTAGACCTATCAGTCCCACTAAGGCAGCTCCAGTGCCGTATACACCAGGAGATCCCTGGTGGGTGCTCACTACAGCTCTGGCTGTCATGCCAAGGTGACACAGACATAAGCACCGCAGAACACCTCAGGCCTACACCATTTCACTCCCAGCACAGAGTACTCTAGGACCTCCTGACTCATGCCTGTTTCAGCTCCAATCACCCTGGAAAGCTGCCCCTTCAGGGAGTGCCCCCAGAACACCCCAGCCCATGCTGGCCTTGGCTCCAATCACCCTGCCAAGGCACACTCTGCAGTGAGCACCCCTGGACACCCAGACTTGCACACACTTCAGCTTCAGCTATCCTCCCAAGTCACCTGCTGGGTGGAAAGCCCAGGGACCACCCCAGTTCCAGCTCACTTTAGCTACAGCTATATTGCCAGAGTGCTCAGTATGCAGAGCACCCAGGGACACCCCAGCTCGTGCCCCACCTCAAATTTATTTGTTACAGAGAACACACCAGGAACCCCTGTTCTGTGCCCTGCCTCAGCCATCCCACTAGTGTGCCCTCTGCATGGGACAGGATACCCCACCCTGAACCCACTTCAGCTTTAGCTATGCTGTCAGGACCTTCTTCGTGGAGAGCCCTGGAACTGCCCTGGCCCATGCCCACTTCAGCTTTAGTCATTCCACCAGGGAAGCCCGATGTGGCATACTCCAGGACCCCCAGCACATGCTAGAGATAGTTCCAGACAGTCAAATTCATCAGGTACAAATAGTCAACACAGGGTCTGACCATATAATAAGACCATTCCCTCAAGTGTAAAAGGACGCATTCACTAATTCATAGAAACAAACACAGCAAAGTCAAGCAAATTAGGAGACAGAAGTTGCTCCAAATGAAGGAATAAGAAAAAAAAAAAAAAAAGAATAGAAATAAGCAGTACACCACATAGAGTGGAAAGCAATGATCACAGAGATGCTAACCAGACTGAAGAGAAAAGAACTGAGTGAGAACTTCAACAAAGAGATAGAAAACTTAAAAAAAAAAAATCTAACAATTAAAATTCAAAAATGCAGTAATTGAAATGAAAAATATATTACAGGGAATCAACAGTAGATTCTTGGATGCAGAAGAACAGTTATGAAACTTGTAAACAGGGTAACTGAAAGCACCCAAACTCAGCATCAAACAAAAAAAAAAAAAAAAAAAAAAAAAAAAAAAAAAAAAAAAAAAAAAAAAAAAAAAAAAAAAAAAAAAAAAAAAAAAAAAAAAAAAAAAAAAAAAAAAAAAAAAAAAAAAAAAAAAAAAAAAAAAAAAAAAAAAAAGACAGAAAGAAAGAAAAAAACGAGAATAAGTTAAGGGATCTCTTAGACAACATCAAGTGAACAAAAGTTCACATTATAGGGCTTCCAAAAAGAAGAGAGAGAGATAAAAGGACAGAAAACTTATGTGAAGAAATAATAGCTGAAAAACTCCCTAACTGGGGAAAGGAAACACACATCTAGGATCTGGAAGCATAGAGAGTTCCAAACAAATGAACCCAAGGAGGTCCACAATAAGACAAATAAGCATTAAAATGACATATGTTAAAGATGGAAAATTTTAAAACTAGCAAGGAAGAAACAAAAAAAGTTACTGACAAGGGAAACCCCGCAAGGCTATCTGCTGATTTTTCAGCAGAAATCTTGCAGGCCAGAAGAGAGTGGCATAATATATTTAGAGCTGAAAGGAAAAGACCTGTCACTAAGAATATTCAACTCAGAAAGGTTATCATTCAGAATTGAGGGAGAGGTAGTTTCCCGATGAATGAAAGTTAATGAGTTCATCACCACTAAACCAGCCTTACAAGAAATGTTAAAGGAACTTCTTTTAAGTGGAAAAGGTGATACTTGAAGCAAAAAAATTATGAATAATAAGATGTAAAATATGACAACATATACATAAAAGATGGAAAATGTTCTTTTAGAATGCAAAAAAAAAGTTCTTTTAGAATGTATTTGGACTTAAAAGACCATTAATTAAATATAGATTGTTATATATCTAAGATTTTATACATGAACCTCATGGTAACCACAAACCAAAAACCTGTAATAGATACATAAAAAATAAAGAGAAAGCCAAGCAAAACACAGAAAGTCATCAATCACAGGGAAAGAGAGCAAGAGAGAAAAAAAAGTAACAGAATTACAAAAACAACCAAAAAATAATTAACAAGATGGCAATAAATACACAGCTATCAATACTTTAAATGCAAATGGTCGGGACGCCTGGGTGGCTCAGTTGGTTGGACGACTGCCTTCGGCTCAGGTCATGATCCCGGAGACCCGGGATCGAGTCCCACATCGGGCTCCCAGCTCCACGGGGAGTCTGCTTCTCCCTCTGACCTTCTCCTCACTCATGCTCTCTCACTGCCTCTCTCTCAAATAAATAAATAAAATCTTAAAAAAAAAAAAAGAAACAAGAGAAATCTCAAACAAATAACTTAACTCTACACCTATAGGAACTAGAATAAGAAGAACCAGTGAAGCCCAAAGTTAATAGGAGAAAGGAAATAGTAAAGATCAGAATGAAAATAAATTGATACTAAAAAGACAATAAAAGA
>PISX010004888.1:93169-114884 GCA_004024625.1 Mellivora capensis | reverse complement strand
AACAGTGTAAGAGGGTTCCCCTTTCTCCACATCCTCTCCAACACACGTTGTTTCCTGTTTTGCTGATTTTGGCCATTCTAACTGGTGTGAGGTGGTATCTCAATGTGGTTTTAATTTGAATCTCCCTGATGGCTAGTGATGATGAACATTTTTTCATGTGTCTGATAGCCATTTGTATGTCTTCATTGGAGAAGTGTCTGTTCATGATTTCTGCCCATTTTTTGATATGGTTATCTGTTTTGCATGTGTTGAGTTTGAGAAGTTCTTTATAGATCCTGGATATCAACCTTTTGTCTGTGCTGTCATTTGCAAATATCTTCTCCCATTCTGTGGGTTGCATCTTTGTTTTGTTGACTGTCTCCTTTGTTGTGCAGAAGCTTTTGATCTTGATGAAGTCCCAAAAGTTCATTTTTGCTTTTGTTTCCTTTGCCTTTGGTGACATATCTTGAAAGAAGTTGCTGTGGCTGATATCGAAGAGGTTACTGCCTATGTTCTCCTCTAGGATTCTGATGGATTCCTGTCTCACATTGATGTCCTTTATCCATTTCGAGTTCATCTTTGTGTACGGTGTAAGAGAATGGTTGAGTTTCATTCTTCTACATATAGCTGTCCAATTTTCCCAGCACCATTTATTGAAGAGACTGTCTTTTTTCCACTGTATATTTTTCCTGCTTTGTCGAAGATTATTTGACCATAGAGTTGAGGGTCCATATCTGGGCTCCAGCATCTGTTCCTGATTAAAACGCTTCAGAATATAGGGATGGAGGGAACATTCCTGAACTTCATAAAATCGATCTATGAAAGACCCACAGCAAACATCATCCTCAATGGGAAGAAGCTCACAGCCTTCCCGTTGAGATCAGGAACAAGACAAGGAGGCCCACTCTCACCACTCTTGTTTAACATAGTATTAGAAGTCCTAGCAACAGCAGACAACAAAGAGAAATAAAAGGTATCCAAATTGGCAAGGAAGAAGTCAAACTCTCTCTCTTAGCAGAAGACATGATACTTTATATAGAAAACCCGAAAGACTCTACCCCCAAACTACTACAACTCATACAGGAATTCAGTAACGTGGCAGGATACAAAATCAATGTACAGAAATCAGTGGCTTTCTTATACACTAACAATGAAAATACAGAAAGGGAAATTAGAGAATCGATTCCATTTACTATAGCACCAAGAACGATAAGATACCTGGGAATAAACCTACCAAAGAGGTAAAGGATCTGTACTCGAGGAACTACAGAACACTCATGAAAGAAATTGAAGAAGACTTAAAAAGATGGAATACCATTCCATGTTCTTGGATCGGAAGAATAAACATTGTTAAAATGTCTATACTACCTAGAGCAATCTATTCTTTTAATGCCATTCCCATCAAAATTCCACTGGTATTTTTCAAAGAGCTGGAGCAAATAATCCTAAAATTTGTATGGAATCAGAAGAGACCCTAAATCGCTAAGGAAATGTTGAAAAACAAAAATAAAACTGGTGGCATCTCATTACCTGATTTCAAGCTTTACTACAAAGCTGTGATCACCAAGACAGCATGGTACTGGCATCAAAACAGACACATAGGGACGCCTGGGTGGCTCAGTCGGTTAAGCGGCTGCCTTCGGCTCAGGTCATGATCCCAGCGTCCTGGGATTGAGTCCCGCATCGGGCTCCTTGCTCGGAGGGGAGCCTCCTTCTCCCTCTGCCTCTGCCTGCCTCTCTGTCTGCCTGTGCTCACTCTCTCTGACAAATAAATAAATAAAACCTTTAAAAAAAAACAGACACATAGACCAATGGAACAGAGTAGAGAGCCCAGATATGGACTCTCATGTGGTTTTAATTGGAATCTCCCTGATGGCTAGTGATGATGAACATTTTTAATATGTCTAATAGCCATTTGTATGTCTTCGTTGGAGAGGTGTCTATTCATGTCTTCTGCCCATTTTTGGACATGATTATCTGTTTTGTGTGAGTTGAGTTTGAGAAGTTCTTTATAGATCCTGGATATCAACCTTTTGTCTGTAGTGTCATTTGCAAATATCTTCTCCCATTCGGTGGGTGGCCTCTTTGTTTTGTTGACTGTTTCCTTTGCTGTGCAGAAGCAATGATGTCTTGATCTTGATGAAGTACCAAAAGTTCATTTTCGCTTTTGTTTCCTTTGCCTTTGGAGACATATCTTGAAAGAAGGTGCTGTGACGGATATCAAAGAGGTTACTGCCTATTCCTCTAGGATTCTGATGGGATTCCTGTCTCATGTCTTTTATACATTTCAAGTTTATCTTTGTGTACGGTGTAAGACAATGGTCGAGTTTCATTCTACATATAGCAGTCCAATTTTCCCAGGACCATTTATTGAAGAGACTGTCTTTTTTCCACTGTATATTTTTTTCCTGCTTTGTCGAAGATTATTTGACCATAGAGTTGATTGCTGTTGCTAGGTCTTCTAATACAATATTTAACAAGAGTGGTGAGATTGGGCATCCTTGTCGTGTTCCTGATTTCAGTGGGAAGGCTGTGAGCTTTTTCCCATTGAGGATGATATTTGCTGTGGGTTTTTCATAGATAGATTTTATGAAGTTCAGGAATGCTCCCTCTATCCCTATACTTTGAAGCGTTTTAATCAGGAATCGTTGCTGGATTTTGTCAAATGCTTTTTCTGCATCAGTTGAGAGGACCATGTGGTTCTTCTCTCTTCTCTTATTTGTTCTGTCACGTTGATTGGTTTGCGAATGTTGAACTATCCTTGTAACCCAGGGATGAATCCCACCTGGTCATGGTGGATAATCTTTTTAATGTGCTGTTGGATCCTATTTGCTAGGATCTTGTTGAGAATCTTAGCATCCATATTCATCAGTGATATTGGTCTGAAATTCTCCTTTTTGGTGGGGTCTTTGCCTGTTTTGGGGATCAGGGTAATGCTGGCTTCATGAAAAAGTCTGGAAGTTTTCTTTCTGCTTCAATTTTTTGAAACAGCTTCAGGAGAATAGGTGTTATTTCTTCTTTGGAAGTTTGGTAGAATTCCGCAGGGAATCCATCAGGTCCTGGGCTCATGTTTTTTGGAAGGTTTTTGATCACTGCTTCAATCTCGTTACTAGATATTGGTCTATTCAGGTTGTCACTTTCTTCCTGGTTCAATTTTGGGAGTTTATAGTTTTCCAGGAATGCATCCATTTCATCTAGGTTGCTTAACTTATTGGCATATAACTGTTGATAATAACTTATGATGATTGTTTCTATTTCCTTGGTGTTAGTTGTGATCACTACCTTTTCATTCATAATTTTATTAATTTGAGCTTTCTCTCTTTTCTTTTGGATTAGTGTGGCCAAATGTTTATCGATCTTATTGATTCTTTCAAAAAACCAGCTTCTAGTTTCATTGATACATTCTACTGTATCTCTAGTTTCTGCCTCATTGATCTCTGCTCTAACCTTGATTATTTCCCTTCTTGTGTGTGGAGTTGGCTTAATTTGTTGATTCTCCAGTTCTTTAAGTTGTAGAGACAGCTGGTGTATTCTGGATTTTTCAATTTTTTTGAGGGAGGCTTGGATGGCTATGGATTTCTCCCTTAGGACCACTTTTGCTGTATCCCATAGGTTTTGGGGCGAAGTCGTTTCCAAGAACTGGGTAAGTTCTTCCTTGATCTCCTGGTTGATCCAAGCATTCTTAAGCAAGGTGTTCTTTAGCTTCCAGATGTTTGCGTTACTTCCAAACTTTACCTTGTTATTGAGCTCCAGTTTCAAAGCATTGTGATATGAGAATATTCAGGGAATAATCCCAATCTTTTGGTATCAGTTGAGCCCTGATTTATGACCCAGTATGTGGTCTATTATGGAAAAGGTTCCATGTGCACTCGAGAAAATGAATATTCTGTTGTTTTAGGGTGGAATGTTCTGTATATATCTATGAGGTCTATCTGGTCCAATGTGTCATTCAATGCTCTTGATTCTTTATTGATTTTCTGCTTGGATGTTCTGCCTATTACTGAGAGTGGCATGTTAAGATCTCCTACTATTAATGTATTCATATCAATATGACTCCTTATCTTGATCAAAGTTTTTTTTATGTAATTGGCTGCTCCTATATGGGGGGCATAAATATTTACAATTGTTAGATCTTCTTGGAGGGTAGCCACTTTAAGAATTATGTAGTGTCCTCCTGTATCTCTGACTACAGTCTTTAGTTTAAAATCTAATTTATCTGATATGAGAATCGATACTCTGTCATTCTTTGGATGCCCATTGGCATGAAAGATGCTTCTCCATCCCTTCACTTTCAGTTTGGGTGTATCCTTAGGTTCGATATGGGTCTCTTGTAGGCAACATATGGAAGGGTCCTGTTGTTTTATCCAATCTGGAAACCTGTGTCATTTTATGGGTGCATTTAGGCCATTCAAATTGAGAGTGATTATTGATAGATACGTTTTTATTGACATCGTTTTACCTTTGAAGTCTTTCTTTCTGTAGATTGTCTACCTATATTTCTCTTCAATGATATTCTTAGGATTTTTCCTCTTTTATAGAACCCCCCCTTAATATTTCCTGCAGTGTCGGCTTGGTTGTCACATACTCTTTTAAGCCCCGCCAGTCTTGGAAACTGTTTGTCTCTCCATCCATTTTGAATGTCATTCTTGTTGGATAAAGTATTCTTGGATGCATGTTCTTCTCATTTAGTGCCCTCAATACATCTTGCCATCCCTTTCTGGTTTGACAGCTTGCTGTGGACAGGTCTGACATTATTATGATGGGCTTTCCTCTGTACGTAAGGAACTTCTTTGTCCTAGCTGCTTTCAAGAGGTCCTGTCTACAATTATTCCTCATTATTACTATCAGGTGTCTTAATGTCTTTCTAGATTCTATAATCCTGGGGGAAACCGTTGTGCCTCTAGTATACGAATGCGGTTTCCATTCACGAGATTGGGAAAATTTTTCATGGAGAATTTATTCCACTATATCTTTTTGTCTTCTTTCTTTCTCTTCCCTCTCAGGGATTCCAATAATTCTGAGATTGGAACATTTCATGGCATCATTTATTTCCCTAATTCTGTTTTCCTGGCTTCTAAGCTGTGTGTTCCAGGCTTCCTCCTGATCCTTTCTATTTGTCTGTTTGTCCTCTAGATCACTAATTCTATCTTCTGTCTCAGTTACGCTAGCTTTTAGAGAATTTAGTTTAGATTGGAACTCATTGAGAACATTGTGAACATCATCCCTGGTGGCTTTCAGTTATGCCCTAATCAATTCCATTTTGTCATTCATGACTTTCTCCCACCTAGCTATGCCTGGATAATTGTTAGCTTGAATTCCCTTTCCAAAATATTGTCTATGTCGATAGCCATTATCTTTGTTGCAGAAGGCCCAGCCTCTGAATTTTTCTTCTGTTGGGCATTCCTCCTCCTAGTCATTTTGGTGAGTGATGGCTGAACGGAAGTAGCTGAATGTATCAACCGTGGTGCAGGCAAGATGTACCCTGGATCGCTTCTGAGCAATCAAGAGTCCCCACCCAAAGAAAAATTAGAGAAAAAAGAAGAAAAAGAGAGAGAGAGAGAGAGAGGATAAAAAAGAAAGATAAAATAAAAGAGAAGGGGGCACCTGGGTGGCTCAGTGGGTTAAAGACTTTGCCTTCAGCTCAGGTCATGATCCCAGGGTCCTGGGATTGAACCCCGCATCGGGCACTCTGCTCAGCAGGGAGCCCGCTTCTCTTCCTCTCTCTCTCTGCATGCCTCTCTGCCTACTTGTGATCTCTGTCTGTCAAATAAATAAATAAGTAACTAAAAAAGAAGGCCCAGGGCAAAAGTGCCCCAAGGTAAGATTTATGAAGTATAGAAACAAAAACAGACAAACAGAAAGACTGATAAAAGTGGATGACAAGAGAAAAAAATATATATATAAAAGCAAAAAAAAAAAAAAAGAACCTCGTCAAAAGGAACCCCAAGTGTACGATTTATATACTACCAGGACAAACACAAATACAGAGAAACACTGGTGGAAGAAAACGATGGGAGAATGGTTATAAGTTCTGTGTGGGTGACGAAGTTTATTTCGATTCTTCCTGGATATATCTTGATATCTTTGTTAAAGGACTCAACTTTCCTAAGATAAAGGGGGATTAAAAATTGGTTTACCTATAGGGGTAGCATTGATTGGGGAAAGGGGATTACCCTGAAGCTTAACTCTATATGAAATTAAAAAATAAAAATAAGAAAAGAATAATTTAAACTAAAATAAAATAAAATTTAAAAAAATTATAAAATAGAAAAGCAAAAGAAAAACACAGGTACATGTATCGAAAAGTTCAGTTTAAATGGTTACTATGGAATTTGATGTACTGGACATCTCACTGTGATGGTAAATATGTTAAAGAATTATCTATTAAAAAATGAACCAGAATAGTGGGAACGAATCAAAAATAAAAGTTGTATTTGTGAAGTAGTCGTGGTTGTTCTCTCGTCTTTTATTTTTATTTATTTATTTATTTATTTGTTTGTTTGTTTGTTTATTTATTTATTTTTTTTTTCCTCGTTGGCTTTCTGGGGGAGGGTCCTGCCACATGGGTTTTCAGGCAGTGTTTCCTGAATTAATTCTTCCAGCCCCCATCAAGGGGGTGGGCTCTGAGGAAACCAGTTTTTCAGGCTTCTGTTCTCTGGAGGTTTTTTTGTTTGTTTGTTTGTTAGTTTTCTCTCGCCTTGATAGCTTTTGATGGCTTTTGGAAGTTTACATGAAAGCAAACTGCACCCAGACCTCCCTCTCATAGAAGCCTCAGTCTGTTCTCCTCTGGGTGCTCCAGAGCACATAAGTTCCCCCTTGGCCTCTGGCAGAGCACGTTCCCTGTCGCGGTCCCTGGGGAACCAGGAACTCCTGCTTGTACCCCAAACCAAGACAGCAGCGGCTGTCTGGGCAGCTCCAGACCGCCAGAGAGGTCCCACACAGTGACAGAACACTAAGATTTCCCCACTGGCCCGGGCTGGGAGTGCTCAGACTTTCTGGGTCTGAGAGCGCCGGGTTGGTGCCTGCACGCACCTCTTTCAGGCGATGGTGTGGGGCGCGACTCAGACTCTGGTTGCATGGCCTGCACACATGGAGAGTGCAAAAGTGTGTGATTCTTCCAGCTGGAGCCTACGGGCACCACTCTGAACGAGAAGTGTGGGATGAGACTCAGACTGAGAGCACGGGGTGGCGCATGCGTGGAGAGTGAAAAAAGCTGTGGTTCTGCCGGCTGGAGCCTGCATGAACCTCTCTCAGGGGGATGTGTGGGACGTGACTTAGACTCTGATAGCATGGTAGGGCGCATGTGCACGTGCATGGAGAGTGCATAAGGCTGTGGTTCTGCCGGCTGGTGAGGCTCCCAGCCCCTCACGGGGGCCACCACCCTAGCGGTCTCAGGCACGCTCGTCGCTCAGGGACCAAGACCTGGTTTCTTTGCCACACTCTCTCTGGCTCAGAGCCACAGGTGGCTCTCCTGGGTCCGGGGACTTAATCCCCTGACCCCAACTGCCCCGATTCCCACAGTTTCCCCCCACGATCCTTTGCTCTTTTTGAGTGCTTTCAACCAGACTCCAAGTTAATGCTGGTTCCCAGTTGCAGGGCACTCTCGTAGGGTATTACTTTCCAATGGGTTGCTTCTGGTGGCTCCCTCTCCCTTTCGTTTATCTTCCCGATATCAGTCTGATGTTCCCACTCCGCTTTACCTCCCCACTGGCATTTTCTGCCCCTGTAGAGATCCAGAAGTGTATAATTCTAATCTCAGGCTGATTTCATGGGTGATCAGAGTTCTTTGGTAGGTAATCAGCTCACTTTAGGGTACATGTTGAAACGGTGCCTCCTCCTAGTTCCCCGCCATCTTGTCTTGGCAGTGTACTTTTTGACCATGGCTGCAGCCATTTCTTACTAGAGACATCTCCAGAGGCAAGGAAACAAAAGGAAAAGTGAATTATTGGGACTTCATCAAGACAAAAATCTTCTGTATAGTGAAGGAAACAATCAACAAAAGTAAAAGGCAACCTATGGAATTGGAGAAGATATTTTAAAATGACATATCAGATAAAGTGTTAGTAGCCAAAATCTATAAGGAAATTAACAATGTCAACACCCAAAAAACAAAAAATCCATTCAAGGAATGGGCAGAAGACATCAACAGATATTTGTACTAAGAAGATGTACAGATGACTAATGGACACATAAAGCAATGCCCAGTATCATTCATCATCAGTGAAATACAAATGAAAACCATGATGGGATATCACCTTACAGGGTTAAGAATGGCTAAAATTAACAAATCAGGAAACAAAAGGTGTTGGCAAGGATGTGGAGAAAGGGCAACTCTCTTACACCGTTGGTGGGAATGTAAGCTGAGGCAGCCACTCTGAGAAACAGTATAGAAGGTTTCTCAAAAAGGTAAAAATAATACTATTCTACATGTCAGCATTGCACTACTAAGTATTTACCCAAAGGATACATAAATACTGATTTGAAGGGACATTGGACCCTGTTGTTTATGCCAGCATTATTAAGAGCAGTCAAATTATGGAAAGAGCCCAAATGTCCATCAGCTGGTGAATAGACAGTGAAGATGTGATATGTATGTGTATATTATACACACATACATATACACATATATATGTCTGTGTATATGTATGTATATGTATACATACATACATATAGCAGAATATTACTCAGCCATCAAAAAGAATGAAATCTTGAATCTTGCCATTTGATTTTTGATGATGTGGGTTGAGCTAGAGAGTATTATGCTAAGCAAAATGAGCCAGTCAGAGACAAATACCATGTGATTTCACTCATGCAGAATTTGGGAAATGAAACAAATGAACATAAGGGAATAATGAGAGCCATAAACTGTAAAACAGATTCTTAACTATAGGGAACAAACTGAGAGTTACTATATGGAAGATGGGTAGGGTAATGGGTTAAATGGGTGATGGGTATTAAGGAAGGCACATGTGGTGATGAGCACTGGGTATTATAGATAAATGTTGAATCACTAAATTCTACTCGTGAAACTAATATTAAGCTATATGTTAACTAACTGGAATTTAAGAACTTGATGCAAAAAATTATAATGTTATATACTATGTATTAGAAAGGAATTGTGTAAAATAAATAATCTAAGGTTTTTTTAATTTTTTGGAAACTAAAAAAAAAAAAAAAAGAAAGAAAGAAAATAAATTCAAAATATAGAAAGCCAAACAAGATGGTGAGATACAAGCCTCTGGAACTCCTTTCATCCCATGAACACATCAAATGTACAGTTATACATGCTATAATTCCCTGTGAAGGACATCTGGAACCTAGCTAAACAACTCTTATACATTGGACAAATGTGAAAATACCCTTATTGAAATGAGTAGAAAACCTGAGATACATTTTTACCATAAACCCCACCCCAGGCATAATGCTATACAATTGGGAAGGAACTACCAACTCTTATTTTCTCTATTAGGACCAAAGAATTTGGACCCCACATATAGCACTATAATCTCTAAAGCTCTCTCCAAAAGGATGGATTCCCAAATCTTTTACCTTTGAAAACCAATAAGGCTTGTCTCCACGAGTCTCACAAAAGTATACCAATCAAAGAATAAGTGTTGTGGATATTTGTGGATATTTGAACACCTGGAGATGGTTTCCTCTCCAGGGCTTTATGCATAGGGAGCATGCAAAAATCACCTTTCTCCCAGTCTTTCCTTGAATGAAGCTTATCTGCATATTTCAAATCTGCCTGAGAAGCAGGCTTTTAATTAGGCAAGCAGTAGGTGTTGAATGTTATCTTCTCCAGAGACTGGGAATGTTGGTGGGCAAGACTCCTGCTTTCTTTCTCCAGATTGTTCCAAGTCACAAGTATCTCTCTGGAAGGATATGTGCACTGGTCTGTGCTTCTGTATTTTCAGATTCTACCTAAGAGATGGGTCTTACCATTGTCTGGCTCTCAGAGACAAAATGGCTTCCATTCACAAATTCCATAAGACTATACTGAACAAACAATTATTAACTGGCTATTCCCCGATCCCCAGGGCTATGTGCAAAGGAAACGGGAAAAATTATCTATCTTTCAGTCTTTCCCAAAAGAGACTTATCCTCATGCTTTAAAAGCTGCTGCCTGTCAGAATGGGCTTCTAATTTCGCAGGCACTTAGGGGATGGCTGCAATCCCCTTGAGCCTTGTGAAGTTGTCAGTGTTAGGTCTGTTATTAAACGAACGAGACTGAGACAAGGTGAAAGTTATTTAAAGCTTTATTTTATGCCAAGTATTAGAAGTCAGACTGATTGGTCAGGGGAACGAGACTGAAACAAAGTTAAAGTTATGCAAAGCTTTATTCTATGCCAAGCACTAGAAATCAGACTGATCGGCCAGGGCCGCCTCCGAAGAGAGCTACCACCCCCAGCTAACAGGCTCAAGAATCGACTGACTGACTGGTCAGGGCCACCTCCGAAAAGAATGACCCCTCCCTATCTTACAGGCTCAAGAATTGACTGACTGACCTGTCAGGGACGCCTCCGAGGAGAGCGACCCCTCCCAGCCTCACAGACTAACTTTTATAGAGCAAAAGCCTGGCCACACACAGGGTGGCCAATGAGATTGTAACATTGTATAGTCATGTTAGGCCACACGCAGGTGGCCAATTGAATTACAATTTATCCTTTAGTAGCTGTTTGAACTAACCTATTACTCTGGTCAGAATTGGTGCTCAAGTTTGGCACCCAAAAGGCGGGGTTTACATTTTTTGGTGGTTAGGGAGATAGTATGTGTGCTTTACTGATTGGATGTTTCCACCTGGTCTGACTCACCCTTGTATTCTGGGCTCTGTTATCAGGAACTGGCCGACCATATTTTACTGGTTTCCCAGACTTGCTTCTAAGTAAGTTTCTCTGAGTGGGAGGGACAGGGTCAGTTTAAGTTTTACTGCACAAACAACAAAATGGCTTTTAACCAAGATGGAGTCGCTCTGGCTAAATAGGTCCTTACAGTCAGAAACCAATCACACCTTCCCCTCTAGCCCTCTGCGATAATAAAATCAAACCGTATCTCTCTGGAAAAATCTTCTACATGCACCTGATGCTCAAGCTTTTGCAGTAGCCAACCAAGCATTGGGCCCCCACATTTCCTGGCTCTAATAATCAATGGGGCTTGCATTCACAATTCTCACAGAACTGTAGCAAAAAACAAACAGTTCACAATGGAAACAAGAGCACCCCCTCCATTGCCATATATTTGGGCTCTGCAGAGAAAGACCATGCAAAAATTCCTGTCTCCAGGGGCACCTGGGTGGCTCAGTGGGTTAAAGCCTCTGCCTTCGGCTCAGGTCATGATCCCAGGGTTCTGGGATCGAGCCCCGCATGGGCTCTCTTCTCAGCGGGGAGCCTGCTTCCTCCTCTCTCTCTGCCTGTTTCTCTGCCTACTTGTGGTCTCCATCTCTCAAATAAATAAATAAAATAAAAAAATTCCTGTCTCCAATTTTCCTCCAGAACGGTGCTTAAATGCATACTTTCCCGCTGCAACCTGAGGTTTCAGCTTCTATTCAGTCTCAGTCTAGATATCAGCAGTGATTCTCTCCTTTGGGATAGTGACAAGTCTTGGGATACCCTCAAATTCTGTGAGTAGTAAGAACAAAGATGACATTTTGAACAGTCACAAATGTTTGAAGAAAACTAGGGTCAAGAGCTGCACTGATCAATGAGGTTCATCTTCTACACAAGATTATTCTTTTTTATTTTATTTTATTATTTTACACAAGATTATTCTGTCAAGATTGGGAGAGGTGGCAGTTATATCCACTATGGAGAAATCACCACAGAGTATGAAGGAAAATGAAGAAACTGAAGAATATTTTGCAAATAAAAGAACATGATAAACATCTAGAAACAGATCTTAATGGAATGGAAACAAGTTGTTTACCCAGTAGAGAGCTCAAATTAATGGTCGTAAAGATTATCACAAGGGTCAGGAATGCAAAGCAAGAAGAAAGAATTCCAACCACGAAATGCAAAGTATAAACAAGTACCAAACAGAAATAACAGAGATAAATAATACAATGACTGCCTTAAAAAATAACAGAGTTTCAAAATCAGACTAGATAAAATGTAGGAAAGGTTCTGTTAATCTGAAGACAGTGTGGTAAAATTAATTAAATCAGAGGAGTAAAAACAAATGAACAAACACAAATCTATACAAAGAATGAAGATAGCTTAGGGAACTTATAAACACGACCTTACACTAGTTACAATAGCAGAAATCAACAGTACAGGAAACAACCAGTGTTGGCGAGGATGTGAGGAAAATAGAACCCTCTTACACTGTTGGTGGGAATGCAAGATGGTATAGCCACTTTGAAAAACAGTATAGAGGTTCCTCAAGATGTTCAAAATAGAGCTACCTTATGATCCAGGAATTGCACTGCTAGGTATTTTTCCCAAAGATACAGATGTAGTGAAAGAAAGGGGTACATGCACACCAATGTTCATAGCAGCAATGTCCACAATAGCTAAACCGTGGAAGGAGCCAAGACATCCTTCAACAGATGAATGGATAAAAAAAGATGTGGTTCATATATAAAATAGAATATTATTCAGCCATTAGAAAGGATGAATATCCATCATTTGCACTGACATGGATGGAACTGGAGGGATTTATGCTAAGTCAATTAGATAATAAGTCAATTAGAGAAAGTCAATTAGAGAAAGGTAACTATCATATGGTTTCACTCATATGTGGAATATAAGCAATAGCTTGGAGGACAATAGGGGAAGGGAGAGAAATTTGAAGGGGGAGAAATCACAGAGGGAGGTGAACCATGATTGACTATAGAGTCCAGGAAACAAATTGAAGATTTTGGAGGGAAAAGGGGTAGGGGATAGGGTCACAGGATGATGTGTACTAAGGAGGGCACGTGTTGTGATGAGCACTGGGTATTATATGTTACTGATGAATCATTGAACACTACATCAAAAACTAATGATGTACTATACAATAGCTAATTGAACATAATAATAAAGAACTTATGTTATAAAAATAAAATAAAAACTTGAAAAAAAGCCAAAAACGAACAAAAACATAACCCCACCCAACAAACTAATATACATATTGTAATGGTCACGGAATGAGAAGAGAGACAGAAAGGGGCAGAAATATATTTTTTTAATGGTTACAAATTTCCCTAACCTAATAAAAGAGATAGACACCCACATCAAGGAAAGCCAGAGAATTCCAAATAATATGGATTCTAAGAGACTCACACTAGGACACATAATTAATAGTCAACAGTTAAAGAGAATTTTCTTAGTTTTAATTTAAATTCCAGTTAGTTAACAAAATGAAAAGACACTTGTCCAATGAAGAGATAGAAATGGCCCACAGACACATGAAAAAATATTCATCAGCATTAGCCATCAGGGAAATTAAAATCAAAACCACATTGAGATTACACCAGTTTGAATGGCAAAGACTAACAAAGACAGGAAACAACAAATGTTGGAAAGGATGGGGAGAAAGGGGAACCCTCTTACACTGTTGGTGGGAATGCAAGCTAGTGCAGCCACTTTGGAAAACAGAATGGATATTCCTCAAAAAATTAAAAATAGAGCTACCTTATGACCCTGCAATTGCACTACTGGGTATTTACTCCAATGATATAGATGTAGTGAGAAGGACCATCTGTACCCCAATGTTCATAGCAGCAATGGCCATAACAGCCAAACTGTGGAAAGAGCTGAGATGCCCTTCAACAGACAGAAGGATAAAGAAGATATGGTCCATATAAAGACTGGTATATTACACATCCATCAGAAAGGATGAAGGCCTAGCTTCTGCACCAAAGTGGATGGGACTGGAAGAGATTATGCTGAGGAAAATAAGTCACGCAGAGAAAGTCAATTATCATATGGTTTCACTTGTGGAGCATAAGGAATAACACAGAGGACATTGGGTGAAGGAGAGGAGAAGTGAGTTGGGGGAAATTGGAGGGGGAGATGAGCCATGAGAGACTGTGGACTCTGAAAAACGAACTGAGGGTTTTGGAGGGGTAGTGGGGGTTTGGGTGAGCCTGGCGGTGGGTATTCAGGAGTGCACGTATTGCATGGAGCACTGGGGGTGGTGCATAAACAATGAATCTTGGAATACTGAAAAAATAAAATAAAATACATAAGTAAATAATAAATAAATAAAATCATTAAAAAACATTCAGTGTAATATCAGTTTCAAGTGTACAATAGATTAGAAAAAGAGAATATTTAAAACAGCAAGAGAAATATAATATGCTACATAAAAGGAACCCTCTCCATAAGACCATAAACAGATTTTTCATCAGAAAACTTTCTGGCCAATAAGGAGGGGATGATGAACTTCATGTGGTAAAAGAGAAAAAATGCCAATGAGTAATATTCTACTCAGCAAAGTTTTCCTTCGGAATTCAAGGTCATATAATGTTTTTCAGAGAAACCAAAGCTGAGGGAGTGTATCACCAGTGGACTTAGGCTGTATAAGAAATGTTAAAGGTAGGTCTTCAAGCTGAAAAAAGGGACACTACCTAGTAAGAGAAAAAAACTATCTATATATATATATAGATAAATATATATATATATAGGCATAAAACCCATTGGTAAAAGTAGATCTATATTTAAATATCAGAATGTTTTATTATTATAGTTGTAGTGAGTAAGTAATATTTAACTCTAACATGATATTTAAAAGATAAAGTATTAAAAATAACTATACTATAGGGGCACCTGGGTGGCTCAGTGGGTTAAACCTCTGCCTTTGGCTCAGGTCATGATCTCAGGGTCCTGGGATTGAGCCCCACATTGGGCTCTCTGCTCAGTGTGGAGCCTGGTTCCCCCCTCTCTCTGCCTGCCTCCCTGTCTACTTCTGATCTCTCTCTCTGTCAAGTAAATAAATAAAACTTTTAAAAAGTAACTATACTATAATTAGTTAATGGATATAAAATATAAAATGATTCAAAATGTTAAAACTACAAAATATTGGTGTGGGGGATCTTTTCTATGTATTCAAAGTGGTTATAAGCACCCTGACATTATGTATGTTTTATGTCAACCTCATTATAAGAACAAAACAAAAACCTATTGTAGATATACAAAAGATGGATATAAACGAATCGGAGCATAACTTTACATTAAATCTTCAAATCACAAAGAAGAGAGCAAGAAAGTGAGAGAGTAAGGAATTATAATACATCTAGAAAAGAATTAACTAAATGGCAATAGTAAGTCCATACCTATCAATAATTATGCTACATATAAATGGACTAAATTCTCCAATGTAAAGGCATAGAATGGTTGAATAAATTAAAAAAAATAAGTTTGCTTTAAAGAATCTCACTTTAGCTCAGAACACACACATAGACTGAAAGTAAGGGAATGGAAAAATATATTCCATGCAAATGAAAACATAAAGAAAACAGAGGTAGCTACACCTATCTCAAACAAAATAAATTTTAAGATGGTATTAATAGACAAAGAAAGTCATAATATAATGATAAAGAGGCCAATTCCTTAAGAGGAAAATACTAAATATTTACACACTTAAATAAGATCAGATTGGCATGACCAATCCAAAGCAGTGCCATATGCCTGGAAGTGTGCAAGTATCTCTGACAAGAACCAACATCATTCAACTGTGACTACTGCACTGAGGGGAGGAAAATGGAATTGATTCTCTAATTTCCCTTTCTATTATTTCATTGTTAGTGTATAAGGAAGCTACTGATTTCTGTGCATTGATTTGTAGTCTGCCACATTACTGAATTGATGTTTGAGTTTTAGTAATTTGGGGGTGGAGTCTTTTGGGGTTTCCTCATAAAGTATCATGTCATCTGTGAAGAGAGAGAGTTTGACTTATTCTTTGTCAATTTGAATACATTTATTATTTTTGTTGCCTGATTGGTGTTGCTAGGATTTCTAGTGTTATGTTGAACAATAGTGGTGAGAGTGGGTATCCTTGTCATGTTCCTCATCTTAAGGGAAAGGCCCTCAGCTTTTCTCCATTAAGAGTGAATTCACTTTGGGTTTTACAGATGGATTTTATGAAATTGAAGAATTTCCTGTATTTCTATACTCTGAAGAGTTTTAATCAGGGAAGGATGGTGTATTTTTCAGATTATTATTTTTTTGTATCTTTTGAGAGGACCATTTTGTGATTTTCTCTTCCCTTATCTATGTGTTCTATCACATTGATTGATTTAGGAATTTTGAACCACCTTTTCATCTTAGGGAAAAATCCCTGGTGGTGGTGGTGTATAATTCTTTCAATGCACTGTTGGATCCTATTAACTGGGTTTTTGTTGAGAAACTTGGCATCCAAATTTATCAGAGGTATTGGAATTCTCCTTTTTGATGGGGTCTTTGCCTGATTTGGGGGTCAGAAAAATTCTGGCCTCATAGAATGAGTATGGAAGTTTTCTTTCTGCTTGCATTTTTTTGAAGCAGGAAAATAAGTATTATTTCTTCTTCGAATGTTTGGTAGAACTCCCCAGGGAATCCATCAGGTCCTGGATTCTTGTGCCTTGGGAGATTTTTAATCACTGTTTCAATCTTATTACTGGTTTTTGGACTATTTAGATAGAAATTTCTTCCTGTTTCTGTCTTGGTAGTTTATAAGTTTCCAGGAATCCATGTATTTCTTCTAGGTTGCTTAACTTATTGGCATGTATCTGTTGATAATAATTTCTGATAATTGTTTCTATTTCCTTGGTGTTAGTAGTGTCCTCTCCCTTTTTATTCATTATTTTATTATTTTGGGTCCTTTTTGTTTTCTTTTGAATAAGTCTGACCAGTGGTTTATTGATTGTATTAATTATTTCAAAGAGCCAGCCTCTAGTTTCATTTATGTTTCCTACCGTATTTCTGGTTTCAAATTCATAGATCTTTACTCTAGTCTTAATTATTTCCATTCCTGTATGTTGGTTAAGTTTAATTTGTTGTTGATTCTCCAGTTCTGTAAGGAATAATGTCAGTTTGTGTATTAGGGATTTTTCCATTTTTCTGAGTGAGGCTTGGATGGTTATGTATTTCTCCCTTAGGGCCATCTTTGCCATATCCCATAGGTTTGGTTTGCTATGTCTTCATTTTCATTTGTTTCCATTAATTATTTAAGTTCTTTGATTTCCTGATTGGCCCAAAGATTCTCAAGTAGGATGGTCTTTAGCTTCCTAGTGTTTGAATTTCTTCTAAACTTTTCCTTGTGATTGGTTTCCAGTTTCAAAGCATTGTCGTCTGACAATATTCAGGGAATAATCTCAATATTCTGGTATCGGTTGAGATCTGTTTGTGACCCAGTATGTGGTCTATTATGGAGAAAGTTCCATGTGCACTTGAAAAGAATGTGTATTCTGCTGTTTTAGGGTGGAATGTTCTGTATATGTCTATGAGGTCCACCTGGTCCACTGTGTCATTCAAAGCTCTTTGTTGATTTTCTGCTTAGAAGATCAGTCTATTGCTGAGAGTGGAGTGTCAATTTCCCCTATAATTAATGTATTCTTATACATATGTCCCTTCATTTTGGTTAACATTTGGCTTATGTAGTTGGGTGCTTCCATGTTGAGGGCATAGATATTTAGAATTGTTAATCCTTCTTGTTGGATAGACCTTTTTAAGAATTATATAGTGTCAAGGAGGAAACAAGATGGGTGGGAGTAGGAAGAGGCACCGTTTCAACCTGTACCTTAAAGTGAGCTGATTACCTACCAAAGAACTCTGATCACACATGAAATCAGCCTGAGATTAGAATTATACACTTCTGGATCTCTATGGGGGCAGAAGATGCCAGTGGGCAGGTAAAGCGAAGTGGGAACATCAGACTGATATCGGGAAGATAAATGAAAGGAAGAGGGAGCCACCAGAAGTGACCCATTGGAAAGTAATACCCCAGTACAAGAGTGCCCTGTGATTGGGGACCAGCATTAACTGGGAGTCTGGTTGAAAGCACTCAAAAAGAGCAAAGGATCATGGGGGGAAATTGTAGGAATTGAAGCGGATAGGGACAGGGGCTTAAGTCCCTGGACCCAGGACAGCCACCCCTGGCACTGAGCCAGAGAGAGTGCGGTGAAGAAACCAGGTCTTGGTCCCGCAGCTGTGAGTGTGCCTGAGACCATCTGGGTGGAAGCTCCCATGAGGGGCAGGGACTCTTGCCAGCCGGGAGAAACACAGCCTTTTGCACCCTCAATGAACGCACTGCACTACCAGAGTCTGAGTCGCCCCCCCACCTGCCACCAGAGGTGCATGCAGGTGCCACCCAGCAGAACCACAGCCATTTGCACTCTCAGTGCACCACGCTACAAGGGTCTGAGTCACGCCTCTCACCCCTCCCTGAGAGAGGTGCAGGCAGGCGCTAGCCAGCGCTCTCTCAGACCCAGAGAGTCTGAGCACTCCCAACCCTGGGCGAGCGGGAAAATCTCAGTGCACCATAACTGCTTGGAACCTCTCTGGAAGTCTGGAGTTGCCCAAACAGCCGCAGCTAGTATTTCTCATGGTTTTGGGTATAAGTGGGAGTTCCTGTGTCCCCAGAGACCATGACTGAGGATATGCTCTGCCAGCGGCTGTGGGGAATTTATGTGCTCTGGAGCAACCAAAGGGGAACAGACTGAAGCTTCTCTATGAGAAGGAGGGCTGGGGACAGTTTTCTTTCCTCTAAACCTCCAAAAACCATCAAAAGCTGCCAAGGCGAGAGAAAACAAATGAACAAACAAAAAAACCTCCAAAGAAAAAAAGCCTGAAAAACCACTTTCTTCAGAGCCCACACCCTTGATGGGGGCAGGAGGAATTAACTCAGGGAACACTGCCTGAAAAAACACGCAGCAGGCCCCTCCCCCAGAAAGCCAACCAAAAAAAAAAAAAAAAAAACCAAAAAAAAAAACCCAAGACAAAAGAACAACCACCACTACTTCATAGATACAACTTTTATTTTTAATTCATTCCCACTATTCTGGTTCATTTTTTATAGATAACTTTTTAACCTATTTACCATCACAGTGAGATGTACAGTACATCAAATTCCCTAATAACCTTTAACCTGATATTTTTAAGACATATACCTGTGTTTTTCTTTTGCTTTTCTATTTTTTAATTTTTAAGATTCTATCTTATTTTATTTTATTTTATTTTTTTATTTTTCTTTTTTAATATTCATATAGAGTTAAACTTCAAGGTAATCCCCTTTCCCCAGTCAGTGCTACCCATATAGATAAAACAGTTTTTAATCCCCCCAAAAGATTATCCACCATGACCAGGTAGGATTCATCCTTGTGTTGCTAGGATGGTTCAACATTCACAAACCAATCAATGTGATAGAACAAATCAATAAGAGAAGAGAGAAGAACCACATGGTCCTCTCAATTGATGCAGAAAAAGCATTTCATAAAAACCAGCATCTGTTCCTGATTAAAATGCTTCAAAGTATAGGGATAGAGGGAACATTCCTGAACTTCATAAAATCTATCTATGAAAGACCCACAGCAAACATCTTCCTCAATGGGAAAAAGTTGTCATCCTTCCCTCTGAGATCAGGAACATGACAAGGATGGCCACTCTCACCACTCTTGTTCAACATAGTATTAGAAGTCCTAGCAACAGCAATCAGACAATAAAGAGAAATAAAAGGTATCCAAATTGGCAAGGAAGAAGTCAAACTCTCTCTCTTTGCAGATGACATGATACTTTATATGGAAAACCCGAAAGACTCCACCCCCAAACTACTAGAACTCATACAGCAATTCAGTAACGTGGCAGGATACAAAGTCAATGTACAGAAATCAGTGGCTTTCTTATAAACTGACAATGAAAATACAGAAAGGGGAAATTAGAGAATCGATTCCATTTACTATAGCACCAAGAACCATAAGATACCTGGGAATAAACCTAACCAAAGCGGTAAAGGATCTGTACTTGACGAACTACAGAACACTCATGAAAGAAATAAAAAAAGACACAAAAAGACGGAAGACCATTCCATGCTCTTGGATCAGAAGAATAAACATTATTAAAATGTTTATACTTACTAGAGCAATCTATACTTTTAATGCCCCACCAGTATTGGGGCGCCTGGGTGGCTCAGTGGGTTAGGCCTCTGCCTTCAGCTCAGGTCATGGTCTCAGGGTCCTGGGATGGAGCCCCACATTGGGCTGTCTGCTCGGTGGGGAGCCTGCTTCCCCCTCTCCCTCTGCCTGCCTCTCTGCCTACTTGTGATCTCTCTGTCGAATAAATAAATTCGTTAAAAAAATTCCACCAGTATTTTTCAAAGAGCTGGAGCAAATAATCCTAAAAATTGTATGGAATCAGAAGAGACCCTGAATTGCTAAATAAATGTTGAAAAGACAAAAACAAAACTGGTGGCATCATGTTACCTGATTTCAAGCTTTATTACAAAGCTGTGATCACCAAGATAGCATGGTACTGGCATAAAAACAGACACATAGACCAATGGAACAGAGTAGACAGCCCAGATATCGACCCTCAACTCTATGGTGAAATGTTCTACAACAAAGCAGGAAAAAAACATACATTGGAAAAAAGACAGTCTCTTCAATAAATGGTGCTGGGAAAATTGGACAGCTATATGTAGAAGAATGAAACTCGACCATTCTCTTACACCATACACAAAGATAAACTCAAAATGGATAAAAGACCTCAACGTGAGACAGGAATCCATCAGAATCCTAGAGGAGAACATAGGCAGTAACCCCTTCGATATCAGCCACAGCAACTTCTTTCAAGATATATCTCCAAAGAGGGACGCCTGGGTGGCTCAGTTGGTTGGACGACTGCCTTCGGCTCGGGTCATGATCCCGGAGACCCGGGATCGAGTCCCGCATCAGGCTCCCAGCTCCACGGGGAGTCTGCTTCTCCCTCTGACCTTCTCCTCGCTCATGCTCTCTCACTGCCTCTCTCTCAAATAAATAAATAAAATCTTAAAAAAAAAAAAAGATATATCTCCAAAGGCAAAGGAAACAAAAGCAAAAATGAGCTTTTGGGACTTCATCAAGATCAAAAGCTTCTGCACAGCAACAAATTCATCAGTCAACAAAACAAAGAGGCAACCCACGGAATGGGAGAAGATATTTGCAAATGACAGTACAGACAAAAGGTTGATATCCAGGATCTATAAAGAACTTCTCAAACTCAACACACACAAAACAGAAAATCATATCAAAAAATGGGCAGAAGATATGAACAGAAACTTCTCCCATGAAGACATACAAATGGCTATCAGACACATGAAAAAATGTTCATCATCACTAGCCATCAGGGAGATTCAAATTAAAACCACATTGAGATACCACCTCACACCAGTTAGAATGGCCAAAATTAGCAAGACAGGAAACAACGTGTATTGGAGAGGATGTGGAGAAAGGAGAACCCTCTTACCCTGTTGGTGGGAATGCAAGTTGGTGCAGCCACTCCGGAGAACAGTGTGGAGATTCCTCAAGAAGTTAAAAATAGAGCTTCCCTATGACACTGCAATTGCGCTACTGGGTATTTACCCCAAAGATACAGATGTGGTGAAAATAAGGGCCATCTGTACCCCAATGTTTATAGCAGCAATGGCCACGGTCGCCAAACTGTGGAAAGAACCAAGATGCCCTTCCACGGACGAATGGATAAGGAAGATGTGGTCCATATACACTATGGAGTATTATGCCTCCATCAGAAAGGATGAATACCCAACTTTTGTAGCAACATGGACGGGACTGGAAGAGATTATGCTG